>JAOXXN010000372.1:0-15182 GCA_026770055.1 Myrmophylax atrothorax
GTTACTCAGATGTCCAAGAAAAAAACTGTGCAATTATGATGAAGACTCTTTATGTGCAAATAATTGCTAAAGACATAAAACCTTACATCAATTCCTAAAAATGACTGGACAAATAATATTGTGCAAGTATAAGTAATAGAAGTTGTCTTGCAAAAGACAAGTTTTGGAAAAATACATTTTATTATGGAGAAGACTATAAATCTAGCTAACACAAAAAAGCAGGATTGCAGGATGTTTTGGTGTGGGCAATGAGCAGGGAAAGCATCAGAATAAATAGAAAGGATCAAAATAAATACAAACAGCCACAAATCATCTACAAAACTTGTGCACATTCTTCTCTGTAAGATTCAGTGGTTGCTTCAGAAGAAAGGAAGAAAAGCAAGAAAGAAGGGGAATGCTTGGGAGGATTTATTCAAGTACTATTTTACTGCTTTGACTTAAATAGCATATGCTCTTGCTTATTAAGATTGAGAATGATGATGACATGGGTAAGGTGATAAGAACAAATGAGTTTCAGCTATATAATATTTTAATATTGCTGCGTATTAGAATGAACCAGACAGTGACTATTCGGTATGATTGTTCCCACTCTATTCTAATTTTACTCCTGCTCTTACTAAGATGAATTACCAAACTTTCCCTAATGAAGTATAGGGCCATCTATGCCTAGTCCACCATTTTGTAGTGATTGTTAACAGGACTCTTATAAGTCCAAGAATATTACTTACTTTCTCAAGTAGCCAATTTATTAATACTTTCTTATGGGAAAAATAAAGCACACATGCTCATTTTATCATAACACCTCTGTGAGCACTGAGCACTGTTGGAGATCAATTTATTCAGAACCACCTTTATGTCCTATCAAATCCTTTCATTTCAAGATAGCGTAGTATATATTTTTTTGGTTTGTAAGGGAATGAAGGAAAGAATTTTCAAGGGAATTAATTTAGCAGCAGAATTGCCTTAGACCAAAAAAGGCTATTTACAAGCCTGGAGTTCTGTACACAGGTATGTATGTTACAGTAGAAGGAAAGAGTTTCTTATGCAAAAACTACAAAACTATCAAACTAAAATACTTTAAAAATGTACAGAAGTCTGAGAAAATACTCATAAACATACTGTCCTCTCCTCCATCAGGTTTGCAGTGGTTAAACATTCTTGGTAGACAGTTGTGTTTTGGATATTTCCCCTGATATAAGATGAGCGAAGTGAGGACCCAATTAATGGCTTTGTCACTAGTTTTTCAATGCAGCAGAGAGTATTTGGAGTGAAATTGCAAGCACATTTTGATTTGGAATGTATACCTGGCTATTGTTAAAGGATAAAAATTCTCAGTCTGAAATCTGGGTTTGAGTATGGCTGTGTTGGGTAGGTTTAGCAACATTAATAGACATATTATTTAACAAATGAGTGCTAAAATTAATTTCCAAAATTTTGAATAGCAGGGCAGATGTTGAGATTATTTTTATTTAGCTAGACCTCTTTTCTGTTGTGTGTTATTGAAGTTGAAAAGGTCACTTTAGTTATAGGGCGGTTAATTACATAAACATATTTTCTCATAAGTGAGAGTGAAAAAATCCACCTTGTTTAAAAGGTATGTAATGTTTCTTACCAATCCTCATGGTCAGGATTTGAAAGCAAACAATATTAGTATTTTGAGTTACTTATATTGTAAAAAAGATAATCACAACCCCAAAATTATCCCTCCTGGTTGCATGATAATTGAAAAAACCCCCAAAAAGTCAGTTTTTATAATTCAAGTCTTTAAGACAGAAGAAAAGGCAGATATACTCAGCAGATGCTAAATTCAGTCTTAATAAATCTCAATTTTAATAAGGCTCTAACAAGGACAGTTTTCTATGGAGTAAGGGCTGGTATCCCAGATTTTTCCATCAATACCCATGTCCAGGAAAGAAACAATTTACTTCATAGCTAGTTTAAACCTGTGCACACACTTACTGGGTATTCAAATTAGACTTAAAATTAGCTAGGCATTTGTGTGTGCTGATTGGCATTTATAGAGTTTCATTTGTGTTTCTCTTACTGAGTGCTATTTTAAATCACTTTCCTCTCTTAAGGTCTTGTTCTTTTAGGAAACTCAGTCAATTCAAAAGTAACTTCAAAAGAATTGAAGATAGAGGGGAGAATTGGCAGTATACAATTCCAAAATATGTAAAGCTGGTATATCTGGTAATTTCAACAAACTTTCTTGTTTACTAACACTTACATATGAAAACCAATATTATTCTCTTCTATAATGTTTTTGATCTATCTGTAGGTCAAATGAGAAATTCTCCTGGTGTTGTCACCAGCTCAGGCCTTGATGAATTCTTTGTCTGAGTATCTATTCTGAAATCCTGGTATGGTGCAGCTCTTAATAGCACAAAACAACAGCCACTACCACGTTAAAGCTGGATGGGGAAGCAGTTCACTGAGTGATAGACTGTAATATGCCTGGGAGAGTAGACTGTTTATGCTGATGATCTTGAAGCTGTCAGTGGCCCCTGAAAAGCATTTACTTACTATTGCTTTTGCCTGTTTACCAGTTGGGCATTGTCACTCGATCTGTGCCAAAAAAATCCTACTCCTCTTCCTGAAAGATAGAACATAATAACAGGTCACTGAACGTTAGCTGTGACTCTGTAAGACTGACATCTGTAAGTGGCACAGAAGAAATGTAAAAAAAGAACAGAATCACATTTTTGACTGAAAGGTGTTTTGCCCAATTCAAGAAAGAAAATGTGCCAGTCAGATCTCACTACTTTATGTGTGCCAATGTACAGAGACTTTTTTCGCTTTGTTTCTTTTTTCAAGTAAGAATGCATGATGGTGGAAAAAGCATTCAAAGTAAAACGATATTTGTGAATACTATGCTGGAGACACTTTGAAAGAACAATGGAAGTAAGGAATACCTCTGGCAAAATCAATGTCTACATGGATTATCTGCTGTATATTATTGGGGTTTTTTGACTATGGTTCTTTGACTATCTGGGTTCTTTGTGTAGTCAATATCTGGTCTACTGACACCTGACAGTACATTACTTTCTCAGAGGGGAAAAGAGTTCTAGCATAGGAGGTAGTGGGCCTTGTTGATAGAGTTTTAAACTAGCTTGGAAGCTGAAATGGAAAATACCAAGCTTGTCAGTGAAAAGCGGTGGGGTGGTGTGCCAAAATTTGCGGAAAGGAGCACTAATGGGATCCCTCAACCTGCTTCACATAGTGTTGGGTACAATGTACCACTTCTGAAATGCTTCTACACCAATGCATGCAGCATGAGGAACAAACAGGGGGAGCTCAAAGCTCTGGCTCAGTCCCAGATATTTGACATCACTAGCATAAGTGAAACCTGGTGGATTAAATCCTGTGACTGGAATGCCCTGCTGGATGGTTACAGGCTCTTTAAGAGGGATAGGCAGGGCTGAAGAGGTGGGAGGGTGGCATTGTATGTCCTGGAACTGCTAGAATGCACGGAGCTCACAGCTGGCAAAGGTACAGTTGAGTGCCTCTGGGTAAGAATCAAAGAGCAAAGAAATAATGTACATGTCATTCCGGGAGTCTACTATAGACCTCCCAGCCAGGATGATGATACAGACAAATTATTTTTTGAGGAACTAAGGCACACTTCCAAATCAACTGCCCTTGTCCTTCAAGGGGGACTTCAGCTTGCCAGAAATTAACTGGGAGCATCACACAGCTCATACAACCTGGGCCAGAAAATTCCTACAAAACCTGAATGACAACTTTATGGAACAGATCCTAAGGGATCAGACTCAGGAAGATGCCCTCCTTGATCTGCTGCCTGTTAACAGAGCGGATGTCATGAGCAAAGTGGTGGTTTGTAGTTGTCCTGGCCACAGAGACCATGAAGTGATCACTCTAAACATGAGGAAAACAGGCTTCATGCTGCTTCAGGAAATAGTAAATAAAGTTCCTTGGGAAAATATTTTTACAGGTTCTGGGGTCCATCAGTGTTGGTCTTGTTTTTAAAGATCACCTTCTAAGGGTACAGAAGCAGCAATTCCCAAATGTTGAAAGTCAAGCAGGTGAGGCAGAAAGCTGATTTGGCTGATCAGGAATCTTCTTGTGGAAACAAGTTGAAAAAGGAAGGTGTGTGCCCAGTGGAAACAAGGTCATATGGCATGGGAAGAATACGGAGATGCTGCCTGCCACTGCAGGAGAAAGGTTCGTGCAGCCAAAGTTCAATTGGAGTTGAAGCTGCCAGAACTGAGGGAGAAAATAAAAAGAGTCTTTTCAAATATATTAGTGTCAAAAGGCAGTGTAGAAATAACTTTGGCCCATTATAGGCTGAGGATGGTCATCTCACAGACAGGGGCAGAGAAAAGGCAGAGGTGTTTAATGCTTTCTTTGCCTCTGCCTTCAACATGGATGATGAACCAAGAGGGTCTCAATGTCCTGAACTGGAGGACCATGAGTGTGAGAGTGATCAACTCCCAGATGACCCTGAACTGCTGTTCCAGCTGTATCCCTACAAATCTACAGAGCCTGATGGGATTCATACAAGAATCCTGTAAGGGCTGGTTGGTGTCATCTCAAAACCTCTCTCATGAATTTTTGAGCATTCTAGGGAATTGGAGTAATCCCAGCTGACTGGAAGCTGGTGAACATTATCCATTTTTCAGAAGGACAAGAATGAAGACCCTGGAAACTACAGGCCTATCAGTCCCATGTCAGTGCCCAGTATAATCATGGCAAATATTATTCTAGGAGGTTTTAAAAAACATGTGGAAGGCAACACTGTCATTGGTCACAGCCAGCACAGCTTCATGAGGTCCTGCTTGTCAAACCTGATTTCATTCTATGACAGGGTAACCCACAAAACTGATCTAGGAA
This sequence comes from Myrmophylax atrothorax, assembly GCA_026770055.1. Classification (NCBI taxonomy): domain Eukaryota; kingdom Metazoa; phylum Chordata; class Aves; order Passeriformes; family Thamnophilidae; genus Myrmophylax; species Myrmophylax atrothorax. The sequence continues at coordinate 4,852 of JAOXXN010000372.1, forward strand.
AGACAGCAGATGTAATGTTTTTGGACCTCAGCAAAGCTTTGGATACTGTCTCTCACAAGACCCTTCTGAACAAAATGTCCAGCACACAGCAGGATAAATATGTCATGTAATGAGTGAGCAACTGTCTCGTGGGTCAGGCACAAAGAGTTAGAGTGAATAGGGTGACCTCAGACTGGCAATCTCTCACTAATGGGGTTCTGCAGGACCTCATCCTCAGCCTAATTTTCTTCAACATCTTCATTAATGACTTGGACACTGGTCTCAAAGGTACACTAATTAAGTTTGCAGATGATCCTAACTTGGGAGGAGCTGTCAACTCCCTCGAGGGCAGAGAGACCTCAAAAAATTAGAGGGCTGGGCAATCACCAATCATATTAAGTTTAGCAAGGGCAAGTGCCGGATTCTGCACCTGGGACAGAGTGACCCTAGCTGGGTGTACAGACTGGGGAATGAGAGGCTGGAGAGCAGCACAACAGAAAAGGACTTACAGTCCTGGTTGGTGGCAAGTTCAGTGCAAGTCAGCAGTACCCTGGCAGCCAGGAGGGCCAACCTTGTCCTGGAGGGCATCAGGCACAGCATCACCAGCCAGGCAAGAGAAGGGTTTGTCCTGCTCTGCTCTGCTCTGCACTGGAGTGGCTTCACCTTGAGGGCATTTTAGGCACCACAATATAATGAAGATATTAAGCTCTTAGAGGGCATCCAAAGGAGAGCTACAAGGATGATGAAGGTCTGGAGAGGAAGCCTAACGAGGAGTGTCTGAGAAGACTTGGTTTGTTTAGCCTGGAGAAGAGGGAACTGAGGAGAGACCACACTGAGGTCATATGCAGGGAAGTTGAAGAGGCAGGTACTGCTCTCTTCTCTGTGGTGACCAGTGACAGAACTCAAGGTAATGGCCTCAAGGTTGTGTCAGGGTAGGTTTAGGTTGGGTATCAAGAAAAGATTTTTCACTGAGGGGGTGGCTGGGTTCTGGAACAGTTTTCCCATGGATGTGGTTACAGTACAAAGCCTTATAGAGTTCAGGGAGGGTTTGGACAATGCTCTCAGGTACATTGTGTGATTCCTACTGCTAGGAGTTGTACTTGATGATACTGATGGGTGCCTTCCAACTCAGCATATTCTAGGGTTCTGTGATTCTATGATTCTAAAGTTTAAAATTACAGAGAAGATTATTAAAAATCATGAATAAATTTAATGAAATTTTCTGAAGAAAATATAGATACATCCAGAGAGATACCATCCACACAGGAGCAGTTTGAGACGTGAATGAATTTATATACTACTACATTTTAAAAATGGTTTGACAGATCATTTTTCAAGGAGTTAACCTTAAAAAGAATACCCTTCAGGAATTCTGAGTAATTTGGTATGCCGTCTAAGAATGCCTTTTCCAACTAATACTTATTTTTCACAGAAAAGTAAGTGTATTTTATCATCCTTCAACTGATTTTTATTTTGGAATATATAGTATTGCACAGTCTAATTCTCAGCGCTGTCTTTCAGGATATAGTAAAGATGGAAAAAAGATAGCATGATTATTTTGTTAAACTGAAAATAAGAAGATGCATCTTAAGAGTGTGGAATCACTAGAGAAAAAAATATGACACATGTATTTTTAGAAGTTTTCTCATTTTATTATTCCAGAATGAATTGTCTTTGGGAATTTAGGGCTCTGTGACACTTGAGAAGAATGAATTGTCACACTAACTTTTATGATAGAGAATTCAATTTTTCAGTTGTTTTGACTTCTAAAACTTTAAACACTCACTTAGCATGAGATTGATAACTGTTATTTGTCAAGTAGAAAATATGACTTGGATTTATAGAATTAGTCCACATTTTTTATTTCTTGCCTTGCACTTCTAGAGTGATTTTATTCTAGTTACACATGCTTTTAGAATAAAAGCTACCAGCATTCCTAATAGATAAGTATACTAAAATTCACATTCTCTTGCATAAGGAGAAGCAGTGACATAAACACACACAAGCATGCACATACTGTGCTGTCACAGCCTTGCCAGAAGTAGTACATTTGAAGCTAACACTTCCAGCAGTAATATAATTCCTGGAACTGCACTCTTCTGGGAATATGGTTAGTGCTAGGGCCATAAATAACGTTAGAAAGATGCTACACCTAATAAAGAGAACAAAATTCTGATCACAAGCAGAAGCTGCATAGCTGATCCTAGCTACTACATGGCCCAAATCATGTTAGTGTCAGCTCAGTTTAGGTGAGAACTAAGTTTTTTTCCTTTCCATCATGTCACCCATTGCCAGCCACATGTCAGTCGTCCTAGACAGAGGGAGAATTTTACTCTTCAATTAAAAGATCCTAAAAATGCCATTTTGGGAAAACATATCAGGCAGCTGAATTAGGTTTTTGTTATCTTTTTTTTGCAAAGAACTATATTTGTAACATTACTGTTTTTAACTTATGGAGAGTACACCAAGGCTGAGTTCCAAGCCTTCTATCTTTTTTGTATAGTCTCCCAGTAGTTATTTCTTTCTAAATATATGGTCTGAAATGTTACATAAAACTTACCTGAGGGCATTTAGAAAAGTGGCTTCATAATCTCAGGAAGCTTGGTATCCACAACTCTTACTGAAACAACTCCTTTACCTCATTCTTTTAAAATACATTATGTGCTTATTTTTATTTTATTTGTTACCTTTTTCCCACCTCCCACTGTCTATAAAGAAAGAGTATTTGGTAGGAAACATTCATCTGAAGAGTTTACAAAAAGTCCCTGATGGAGTTCAGTTTGGGTTTTGGCCAGAGGCCTAGATGGCTAAGGCAGCCTTTTGCTTTTAAAATGTTGATTGGCTTGACAAACAAGGGTTTAGCTGCCTGCTCTTTCACATAAATCCTGTGTGACCATGGGCAAATTGCTTACAATCCTACTGTGGCTGAATTCTCTATGTGAAAGATGTAGTTTGTAGTAATTCCTTGCCTCACAGAGGTACTGTAATGGTAAATACATCAATAGTGAATAAAATAAGTATTCTAGTAAAAGAGGTCATAGAGTATCATGGTTATTTTCTCCTTGATGGTAAACTCATTTTTAGTCAATAGCCCTCTGTTCCTATTGCAAATGGACAACTTTTCCCACATGTGTTGTCACAAGATATTTCAGTCCATCCTATGTGTCAGTAATGCTCTTCCAAAACAATTCACTATGCAACCACTGACTCACAATGATTTGTCTTAAAGACTACTTCTCATTTACAAATGTGTAAAAGAAAACTAGAAAAAAACCCCAAAAACAGAAGAAAAAAAGTAAAACCTTCATTATTATAGACAATTAAAATATTGTATGAAGTTAATGATGGCAATGTTTTATCCCTGAGTCTTATAAGTGGTATTCACTCTTAAGGATGCACTCTGTGAGCAGAGTGAGGCAGATTTGCATCTTTGTGGTGTTGTGCCTACCAACTGGTAACCAGATGTTATTACAGCATTTACTAATTATAAAGGTTTCTTTCTGGTGGTATGCTTGCTTACTGTGGACAAATGAAGCCAAAAATATAACCATACTCAGATGGTCTGCAAATGTACCTAGGGGGCCAAAAACAGCCCATCACTGGCTAAATGAATTGAGATGTATTCTGTATTCTGCATTGAAAATTGCCTGCTTTATATGTTGTATCTATTTCCACTCTCATTAAAATGGGCTGAATCTGGAATAATCCTGCTGATCTCAGAGAAACTGATTTGTGATCTTTCTGCATGTATGACTATTCCTAGAAGAGAGCACCATATCTCTTATTCATTTACATTTTTTTTCTGTTGAATTTAGGTCTGAATATAGTTTTAAATAAATTATGCTTTCCACTGTAAATGTGAAATAAAACCTGCAAACTTGTAGAATAATTATTCACAGTCACGCTTATAATTAAAAATGATGGAAAGGCCTTACTTTATATTATCATACATAAGTGAGGGAATTAAGGCAAAAACTATTAAGAGGTGGCAGAAACAGAAAGTCTTATTGGTCGCCAACATGAGACTGAACAGATCTGATTTTATATCTTATAGGAAAAAGAGCATGTAGAAAAGTCATGAGGAAACTTGAATTTAAATTATTTAGCATGACTGAGTTGCTAAAAAGTTTCAGAATTAATCACTTATGACCAGTCACAGGAAGATTTGGAGAAATGATTAAACCCCCATCATTAGAGGACAAGTTTGTGAATGAAGTGTAAGTAAATCACTTCTCTGTGCTGATGTACTACACCTGAACTGGTTTAAATGATTTTACTTGAAGAATAGTTTCTATATAGTGTGCAATTGCACACATTACAAAAAAGTTTTCCATCATTTCTAAGATGGAAAAACATCTATAAAATTCTACAGAATGAATTCAAAGCAGGATAACATAATCCCCTGTAAATCATAGCAGTTGTTAAAACTGATGTGAAAAATATGTGGCTGAATGTAACCCTAATCTGTACATGTACATATGCTTGACTTTCATGTAACATGGAAGTTTAACTACATGGTTGTAGTCCTGAACACAGGTAGGGTTATCATAGCTGTGTCTTAATAACTGAGATTCTGTGACTGTTAGAATCAGGATGAATCTAAAAAGAATGAGATATTCTCTACTAGAGGAAATTGTGCAAAAGCAACAGAAATTCATTGTTTAAAGGACAAGGCAGAAAAGAAAGAAGCAGCTGAAGACCTCAATGTGATCAATGGGGGCATATGACACTGGAGCATTGCACAGTTTGATAGCAACACTATCAAACTGCTGGCAAAATTGATCCTCTTAACACTCACAGTTGTTTCATGTCAGAAGCAGCGCAGTGAAAAAAAGTTAATGATATGAACATCAGACTGTGATATATAAGGGATTCCTGTTGCAGGTAAGGCCAGTTGATAAATAATTCTAAAATGTTACTCCTGACAACTGGCATTCAGTGCAGTAAAAGCCACACCAAAATTGGATAGTATTCTTGCAATGAAGTAATCTGAAATGTGGATCTACTTTGAAAACTTGAAATTTAACCATGGTTGTTTACTAATTAAAATGCCCATTTTATGTACTTCCAACATTGTGCCTTCTTACTTCAACAAACATTTCTTTTATTTATATTTTAGCCCTAAAGCTGAGTGTTCAAAAAAATCTCAGTGTTTAACATTTTTTGATCTCTAACCTTTGTAAGACTTCTGTTTTTCCTTAATCTTAACCTTTCTACTAAACAGCGACAGAACAAGAGTAATAAGATCTTGAAGGAAACCTCTGTAGCTACAATTATCATTAACTAATGAGCTAAATCTATCATAAAATTTCAGATGAACAAAAATTCTAGCAAATTATTATACACTTGCTCAAAAGGAGGAATTAATTTTTTGTATATATCAAGAACGTAGCAACCTGTTTGTGGTATCTTCCATTATGTTGCTCTTTATCATTCCTGTCAATAGTTTAATCTCCAAATGTATGTAAATGGCAACATCAGGAATTGCCCACTCATTTGAAATACTTGCAAATAGTGCTTAAAACCAATGTTGGCTTCTATTACTTTCTTGCAATCATTGAATATTTTTCTTCAGCATGAATTGCTCCCTTTAGTTAACTACAAAAAATTGAGTGTACTTGGTAAAATCAGTAATCTTAATCTCTTAAAGGGTGCAGAGGAGCCCACGTAAACTACTATACTACTTTGGAAACAGCTGGTAATTGATGTAGTATGATCCAAAAAGTAACAATTTGAAAGCAGGAAACATGTAACATATCACACTAATACGCCTAGCTTTCAGTTTTGCTGTTCATATTCTTGAAATGACTTCACGGATGACTGTGGAAGAAGCTTATCAAGAGCCCTCAAAAATTGTGAATGCAAATGTAAAGTCCAAGTACATCCAAGTATGTTTAGCTGATCTGGAGAAGAAATAACAAACAAAACCAATAGGAAATATTTTACTGTATTTATTTGTTTTCTTTTGAAGTATTTAAAAAAAAAACCCACAAAAATTGTTTGAAATCTCAATATTTCAAGAAACAAGTTGGTCTTGAAAGAAATTTTGTCTACAATTATAAAGTGCTCAAAACCAGCAAAATATACTAGTCCTTTTTTTTTAATGGAATGTTTTTATCATTCATGACAAAAATATTTTTGAAAGCAAGCATGTTGGTTTATTTCATAAACCAAGCTTAAAAGACCAGGATGACATAATTGAATTGTATGAAAGAGTGTTATCTCAGTGACCTTAATAACATCATTTTGGCAAACCCAATTCCATTTGGTACAACATTTTGGCTCCTGGTTAAGGAATTTCTCTTTGCAACTGAATGACCTTTTATAACAAAGATAATTCAGCTCTAGCAAAAAAGGCCCACTCTAGCAATGGCCACCTAAATGCTGGAGGGAAAAACAGTTATGTAGAGAAGAACAAAAACTACACCACCTGAATATAACAAAACCTTAACAATAAAAATACATAGGAAATAAATGAGAACAGGCCCATATTAAATGCTCATTTGTTTTCTACTTTATTGTTTTAAATTGCTTTTAAAATAAGAATTACACTTAATTTGGTTTTAAAGTGAAATTATAGTTGTTTTCCTCTACTTCAAGTGTAATAACAGAATATGGGAAAAAATCTTGAAGAAAATGGTCCAGTGTTTTGGGTAGCAATATGATCTTACTTCTTTCCTCAGAAAATATTTTGGAACATTTTTAGCAAATCAGTTATTTTTTTCTGCAGTTCATTTCCTGGTATATGAAATAAAGACAAAGCACTTTCCTATCTGTAGGGAACTTTTGGATTAAATGTTGACGGCACTTGTGTGCAAGGTGCCAAAATAAAGACACACATTATACAAATTAAACAACATGTCAGGGTGTAATCTACAGATTTTTGTGCACCCCCCCCTCCCCCACACACACACCCTCATATACTCACACACTCACAGAGTGCGATTTTTAGACTCAAATTATTGAAGCTTGTTGACTCTGCTGAAATATGTTACTATTACTACCAGAGGCAATGAATGTCACAAACAGTCACCTCTTGCTGGTATCTACAGGGTCTGCATGATTATGGTTCTATTAGGATATGGTTTTCTTATCAGTGAGGGCTGTAAAGCTATTACCTTTAAATTATGATTGATTGTATTTGTCATTTTAATCAACTTGAAATTGTACTGAAATAGCATTTGGGCCTAATTCTGAGATCTTTGTCATGGTAGATCACAGCAGGGAGATATATTTATAAGGTTTTTAGTATTCAGCAATTAGAATGTATAATGAATTTTACATTAAATATTTTTGTTCTAATAATTAGTTAATTCAAGTAAGTGGTGATTATAAATAGAGATGCTAAATATAGAAACTATAATTAATGTGATTAAAATCTAGCTTCTGTAACTTTAATTTTTCAGTTCAGAAACTGTGATTAATGTAGTTTGCATAGTATGAAAATACTGAAGTCAATATAGAGTCCATAAAGCAGTTAATTTGCCTTTTATTAGTACTATATGCCCTGTCAAAAATTGTTATGCTGAACAAAGGCTGTATTGAGTTTGTTTATATAGCGTGCATCCATTGCCTGTAGACTTCTCCAGCAGTACTTTGTTTCGTCAAATACTTGTAGTCAAAAGCTTGCAGTCTTCCAGAAATCAGTGCTTCTCTTGAGATAGAGAAGATTAAAAATTGCAGTAAGCCAGATAATTTTGACCCTGCTGCCACAACTACTCATTACTGGGCATCTCTTGCTGTTGTCTTTCTGCAACATCTTAAGTTCTTTTGCATTCCCATTTCCTATAATTTTCTATTTTCATTTTCTCTTGAAGAAGGCAAACAGGAGGGATGTTGTTATAAGCTTTCCCTCTGAAATTAGTTTAATGATAACATAGATTACATACATATTATGTCAAAATCACAAGGAGTCCTGTACAAGAAGACAAAGAAGGCAAAACACAATCAGTAGAAATTCCAAATCCCAATAACTATGCTATACCAGAAAGGACATGAGGCTTAATAGAAACAACATTATTTTGAGCAAAAACTAGCATCCAGATAGGACTGGATTTTGGTCCCTGTGAATATTCCAAGTTTTGCCACCCACATGTAATGGTAATTCCAATCAAGGTAGAGCAGTTAGCCTTCTCAAGCAGAAGGGAAGAAAAAGAGTTGAAACTTGGAAAAAAAGGATGGCTCCTTCAAGAGAAGGATGTCCCACTGATAGCACACTGAGAAAATACGTCCTCTCTTCAACACTTAATTCAATATATGCTTTGCATACAGAGGGGAAGTGCAAACAAGTGTAGGGAGATGGAAATATTACCCAAATTAAAGAAATACTGCTGCTTTAGGAACGTCTTGTTCACAGAGGTATGAACATCCAGGGTCTGTGGGTGAGAGTAAAACAGCAAGCCTGTAACTGCAGTTTTTCCTTGCCAGAAGCAAGCTGAGGGTTCTGGGAACCAATAACTGGAAGGCTGTGATTACGTAGAACTGTAGAAGGTAACTGAAAGCTTCAGTTGAACATACTCTCGTTCTGTACGCTGCAAAATGCCACTCCTGTCCCTTCTGCCATACCCAAACTTACCCTCCAAATATAAAAATCATATATCTCATCTTCTAAAGGGTTGCCAATGGCTTAGATTTACCTTTTTTTCATTTCAGGTGCCCATAGAAGACCTCTGTTTGAGATGCCCATAGAATCATAGAATTGTGGAATTAACCAGGTTGGAAAACACCTCTGAGATCAAGTCCAACCTTTGATCCAACCATTGTGCTTACTAGAGCATGGCACTAAGGGACATATCCAGTCTTGCCTTAAAAACCTCCAGGGACGATGAATCAACCACCTCTCTGGCCAGCCTATTCCAACTTCTGATTACTCTTTCTGTAAAAAATTTCCTCATAATATCTAACCTAGACCTTCCACGGCACAGCTTAAGACTGTGCCCTCTTGTTCTTCTGCTGGTCGTCTGGGAGAAGAGACAAACCCCCACCTGGCTACATCCTCCTTTCAGTGAGTTTTACAGAGCAATAATGTCTACTGTGAGTCTTCTCCAAACTAAACAACCCCAGCTCCCTCAGCCTCTCCCCATAGAACTTGTGCTCCAGTCCCTTCACCAGCCTTGTTGCTCTTTGGACCCTCTCCGGCACCTTGACATCCTTCCTGAAATGAGGGGCCTGGAACTGGAGACAGCACTCAAAGTAGGGCCTCACCAGCACAGGGAAGGGATCACTTCCCTGGTCCTGCTGGCCACACTATTTTTGATACAGGCCAGGATCCCATTACCCTTCTTGGCCACCTGGGCACACAATGACCCATCTTGAGCTTCCTGTCAATCAGAACTCCCAGGTCCCTCTCTGCTTGGCTGCTTTCCAGCCACTCTGTCTCCAGCCTGTAGCGCTGCATGGGATTGTTGTGGCCAAAATGCAGGACTTGGCACTTGGCCTCGTTGAACCTCATCTGGTTGAAATCAGCCCATCTCCCCAGCCTGTCCAGGTGCCTCTGCAGAGCCCTCCTGCCTTCCAGCAGATCAACACTCCCCTGCAACTTGGTGTCATCTACAAACTTTCTTATGTTGGACCCACTCCCCTCATCTAAATCATAAATAGAGATATTAAATAGAATGGGGTTCAACACAGACCCCTGGGGGACACTACTAGTGACTGGCTGCCAACTGGATGCAGCTCCATTCACCAGCACTCTCTGGGTCTGGCCCTTCAGTGAGTTCCTAACCCATCAGAGAATGTCTGTCCAAGCTGTGGGCTGCCAGCTTTTCCAGGAGTATGTTATGGGAGACAGTGGCCTTGCTTGGGTCGGAATGCTTTGAGCATTGGAATGGGGAAGACTCAGTGAGTCAGCACCTTTCCAAGAATGCAGTATGTTGGCAGGAGTCTGACAAAGTGATGCACTGAAGAAGCGTAGATCAAGCTCAGCCTTGGCCATGACAATAATTCCATGCAGGAGTGTTTTGCTGGGTTTTTTTGTTTGGTGGTTTGTTGTTGGTTTTTTTTTTTTTTTTCAGAATCCATCCCCTCACACCTCAAAAGAAAATTAAAAGAAACCAGAGCAGAATTCTGACAAATATCAAGCCCCACAGCCCATGTGCACTGCTTCCCCCACCCTGATTGGCAGTGGGTGGCTGTGTCAAGGGCAGAATGCAGACTTTTGCTGTCAGCTTGGAACAAAGATTTCTGTCTGCTCCTGGTAAAAGCTGTTTCCATTTAAGGAGAGGGATTTTGAGCTTTAATCCTTTGTTTCATCATGGTGAAAAGTATAGAAGTCACAAAACCAGGCAGAATGATCAAACAAAATCTGGACTGAATTGAGTGTGCAGGATTCCTTTCATTCTTTTTTTGGGGGG
>JAOXXN010000372.1:46821-61026 GCA_026770055.1 Myrmophylax atrothorax
AGATGCCGTTTTCTTCATCAAGGTCTGCCATGGCCCTTTGGAGCATCATGCTGAAGAAGATTGTGAATAGAGTTGGTAACTAATGCAATGACTAATACACAAAGAAATGACACATAATTTGACAGTAATATCTACACAACATGTTTCTTCTAGAAATAAGAGGGATGAAAAACACTTTTTGCATTTTACATATCATATAACCGTAGAACACTAAATGTGATCTGAGAACAGCATGACATAAAGATTTAGGATCCTTCAGCAGATTTTGTCAGCCTTAAAGAACAGACAGGCTAAAACCTAAGGAGCAAAAGAAACACAACAGAATTCCTCTAAGTACAGCAAGAACTACAGCATGTTTTGTATAGACAGGATTTGGAAGTTATTATAGTGTTACTGACAATTTCTTTACAAATATCTATTTCCAGTGCTTCATAACTCAGGAATAGGCATTTGCTTTAGGCTAAACTAGTAGAAGTCTCAACCACAGGGAAACTTGTTTTGGTGGGTAGGAGTATATGTGTGCAAAATAAAAGAAGGAAAGGTAGAAGTTCTAAGAATGCAAGCAGATCTGGGGAGTTTCCTTATAAGGTACATTTTTTCTTCATTAAATTATCATCCTTACTATCTAAGAAAAGTAGATTGAAAAGTTTTCTATACTCATTACGATAGTTTTAGTTTATTTCTATTATAGTAAGTAAGAGACTCAGACAAGATGGGATTTTGTGACAATAGGCGGTGATATTACATATAGGATATATTTGCATCTGTAGCTTTCTAGTATTTTGACTTCTGGACTCAAAGCTTTTTGCATTGTGTTGTAGATCATCATATAAATATATGACTTTTTATTATAAAAAAAGTTGCTTAACTGACTTGTTCCTCTTGGATTAAAAAAAAAAAAGAGTCCTAGATGTCTATAAACTGCAAACACAACTTGGATTATTGGTTGTGGTCCCTAGGACTATGACTAGTATAACTATGATACAAACCTTTCTCAGTATTCTGCCTTTTGTCATTTTTAATATCTCAATGAAGTGGCTGAAATTCAGATTTCATTCAAGTCAATAATACTGTGAAGCAACTGACAGATTTGACAGGTTGATAGTCCAGTCACTGGGACTTTGGTTTGACAACATCAGCCTGGCTGGCCTGCAAATGTGCAGTAAATTCAGTTTAGTGATGTGCACCAGACTTACCATGTGCTTTCAGTGTCAAACACAACATCTGTGCCAGAACGGTGCGAACAAGCAGCATTCTCTGCATATTTGGTGTTCTACAATGCAGTTGAGCTACTGAGCCAACAGCTGTCCAGATAAACGACTCTGAAAAAGAAAAGAATTGTCCAGAAAAACATTCTAATTTTAGCTAAAGTTATGTTATTAATAATTTGTATTCCACTATGAGTGGGAATATGTGTCTTCATTCTCTCATCTCTTACTTCAGTTTTGGCTCCTATACTTGTTCAGGAAGGAAAATACATTTTGTAAGATAACAAATGAAAATAAATGTTTATAGATAGAACTATTACTAGTAAGCCAAATCAATAGGATTATTTGGATTAATATTAGGAACATATGTAGAGTGAAGGCTGATTGTGCAGTCAGTGGCCCAACAACATGCTGTAATATGCTTTGCAGCACTATTATTTCTCTGATTATATCATCAGTGTCGTACCCTGGTTACTTTTCACACATACACAGAATATTCACCAGCTTTTCAGTTTTGAAGTACTTTATAATAACAAAACCTATGGATACCTAAGAGAGCAAAGGGAGTTTTAACACCTTGTCAGTAATTCCATGTAATTCATGTGAAAAAGCAGTGGGTAATGGAGTTTGGCAGCAAACTAAGTGCATTCAAAACTTTAGCAATGTTTGGGGGTACAAGGGAGCAGGGAAATATTTCTAATTTCTCTATACTTTTCTGGATATTGGGAAGATCAAAGAGGAAGAATTAAAGAAGGAGTTTACAGTAGCCTTTAAAAATGAATAATTTTAAACAATTTTGAAAGAAGGCAAGTGAGCTGCAGAATCAAAGTACTGTCCTTGACTTTGGACTCTAAGAAAAGTCACCCAAGACGGAATTGTACAGAATCAAAAGTAAGACTAAAAGGCCAATCCAAATTTTATTTCTAAACTGACAAATTTCAAGCATGATTCTTGTATACAGCCCAAGGATATCACTGTATTTCTGCAAAGATGGTTCTAACATGCATCTGCCCTGCTTTGAACTGAGCTGAGTAAGGAGGAAGGAGTTCTAGTCCACTCAGCTCTGAAAACCTTCATTCTCTCTCAACAGTACTTATTGTTTTTCTCTCATTGCAATGGCAGTCAGAGTCTTAGGTTTGTCAGGTTACACCAATTATTTTTTTTCTTTCTCTGTCTGTCCTTTGGCTATCTGATCAAAGGGCTCCTACCAGCTGCAGTTCTGACAGCAGCTTAAACAGAAGCCTGACCTGGGAAGTGAGAAAGGCAGTCTATCTCGCGTTTGTAGAGCCCAAGTCATCCCACTGTCATTAACAGCTGTAACAGAACCAGGTTATACTGCTCCCAGCTGCATTTTGGCCAAGGGGTTACTCTGTTTGCTTGGGCTGAGTTCAACAGCACAGGGAAAAGAAGAGAGAAAGGAAGCAAAAAAGAAAAGGGGGAGGAAGACAGAAGAAAGGGACAAGAGGAGAAAAAGTGGGAAAAGGGGAGGAGTCCAGCAAAAGGAAAGACAAAAAGAAAGGAGGGAACTAAAGGGGGAAAAAGGGGGAAAAGATGGAAGAAACAAGACACTTATATCTACAGGATCCTTTTTTTGTTTAAAAATTTTGGTTTGATTTTTTTTTTGGAGCAGGTGTGGAGGGAGCAGTAGAGGTAAAAGGTTTCATCCCTCCTTGCTGCTCTCTTGAATATATTTTTCTTTTTTTCTTTTTTTTTTTCCGTTTCTCTCATAAATAATATACAAAAATTATGAATCACAAAATAAGAGCTCTTCTTCCAAGTGACATGAGAAGTAGCTTAATCCAACCTTAGATAGAAAACCTGTGCTGTCCTAGTTTGGTCCAGATGGAAAAACAGCCTGATTTTCTATTAGAATTATCTCTCAGAACATGTGCTTTAGAAGATGCTATAACCTGAATATGTGAGAAAAGCAGCAGATATTAGCTCTGATCTTTGTGCTGTACTACTCAGGTGGATGATAGAAGGCAGCCACAATCAAAGCATGTGGAAAGTATTAGCTTAATGCAATAACCCATAGTAGGTGCAGCTGTCGTGTAAGACAGCATATTACCAGCCATTTAATCAATATTTTTACAGCAACAGAGTTTTTATCAGCCATTACATAGAAATTTGGGGTAAGAAAGATCTGGCTGTGATGACTTCCCTAAAGTGTTTTAAATTCTTGTGGAATCCTACAGGCAGTCTAGATTGCAGCTTTTTGGACTCAGAGGTTTAGACACAGGGAATGAAACCACTGCATGAAAGTCACACTGCACATGTCTAATCAGCCACAGCTTGTAATTAGGCAAACAACTAATCACGGAAGTATCTTTGTGCTGTTTCTCTCCATTGGCCTGTAAGCCTCAGTGGAAGCCTTTTGTATTTATTGGGTAGTAAATCAACATTAATGTGCTTCAAGCAACAACATGTTTTTTAATTCTGTATTACAATTTCAAAGCAACTGCCTTTTCAGGTAATACAATTCCCTTCTTCTCTCCTATGGCAGTAGCACTGACTTGTAAGTAGAATGTGAAGAGAAAAAGAAAGTGCTCTCTGAGACTTTTTTCTTTCCTTTTTCTTACCTTTTCTTACTAGTTAGAAATAACAATGAAAGGATTCAGTGCTTCAAAAATGAATGGTGGATGTTTTGTTAATAGCCAAAATACATAAACTTCCTATAAGGAATCAGGGATGACTAAGTGATGATAATAGTAGCTGACTTGTCTTAGATGAAAATATTTTTAAAGAGTTTTCGAGCTGTCAGAACATATGCTGATAGTTTTGAGGAAATTCAGAGAAGAGTTGTATGCATGATTAAAGGATTGGAAGACATATATTAAAATGAAAGATTCCAATAGGTCCATTTACTTAGTTTACCTAAGAGGACATCAAAGAGTAACTTGATCACAGTCCCTGAGAGGGTACTCATAGGAAGAACTATTTGAAATGGACTCCTCAGTTTAGCAACCAACAAGAACCAGTGAATGGAAGCCAACAAGTTGAAACTCATTAAGGAACAGGCTTTGCTTTGATGAATTTTGATGGAAAGAACTCAGGAAAGTTAGCTAAATGTCTCCATTTCTACAGTGAAAAAATTCAGGGTAACATAAGTAAGAATTAGCTAATAATGAATGTGGCTACCTGATGGAACAAAAATAGTGGATTATTTATCCTGGCAAAGAAGCTTTGTGCTTTCAGAATATAAAAAATTATTTTATGGACAGCCTTATGGCTTGAACTACAATGAAATTCAGAGTAACTGACCATACTACTTCTTACTCTGAAGCTGTGAATTTTGCAGTGTGATCTTGTTACTGTTTTTCCTTATTCCACACTCTTGGCTAATAGTACTGTACTTCCTGTTCTCTTGCATCAGATTAGCTACTCGTCATGAAAGCTATAAGCACGTGAACATCTGTTTTAACTGGATTCAGCTTGTCTTTGAAGTACTAGGTGTATCTTTAAGACAGGAACAATGTTTTACTAAGTTTGTGCAGCATCTATTACACTGAAGCATATGTTCTCAGTGCGCCATTTGGATGTTGCCACAGTATAAATTGATGAAGAATAACAGGTATTTGAAAAAACAGGAAGATTTATATTGGATAGTTTAGAACTAGCTTTTGCCATTAGAACTAGCTTTTACATTTGTCTGAAATTTAAAATGCAGTAACATCTTTCTGTCATAAGAAAAGGAGATATGTTAAAAAAACCCCACAAACTTACATAGATATTCAAATACTTGTTTTGTTTGACCATTATAATATTAAATTAATAAACAAAAATATGAAAATGAGGAAGTAAAGAATGGCTGCCCTAGATTTTTATATATTTATTCCTAGTAGAAAAAGCCTGACTCAACATCCTGGACAATTAACTAGAAAAAAAGGAAGGTACACTGGGAAAAAGTTACAAGACTTAAAACAATAGGCCTGTGTCATAACTAAGATACCTCTATTAATCATTGAAAAACAAAAGCTACACCCGTATACTTATTTTGGTCTAAGCTCACAGGGAAAAGTAGCCCTCACAAGTCCTTTTCAATGCCAGAGGTGGGAACAAAACAAACCAATAAAAGAGAAACTACTTTTTTGTTATTAGACACAAGACTCAGAAGTAGACTTAGAGATATGGACAAACAGAAATAACAGAAATTAAGAAAGAGGGAATGACCTTAAAAGAAAACAAATTAATCATTGAAGAGAGAAAAGATTAAGAATAACAATAAGAAAAACCTAACAATACCACACATGATTAATGACTGTTGCAGAGAACTGTTTTGATCATCAAAGAACCTGCTCTCTCTATAAGGCATACTTTTTCTCTATAAGGATGCCTTTTGTACAAATACGTGCTTTAAAGATGTTCATGCAAAGCCTATTAGTTACACCATTTTTTTCCATCAGAAATATGTTTCCAATAGGTATTAAACCTGGTCTTTGTAGCACTTTGATGAAACTAGTACTTTTATCTTTCTTACCAAATAGAAAAACAAGTCCCAGTTTTCAAGATCTATTAATTTCACATACCTGTCCTACTGTGCATAAAGTCTAGATAATAATAGAAAAGTGGTAGCTGGTTGTGAAATAGCTACAAAACATAACATGAATCCAGTTTTGAAAGTTCTCTTCTCCTTGATGGAGAGGACAAATAGCTAATTACAGTTTCTTGGTGTATCCTTTCCCTAGTGCTGTGTCTTGAAGGTGTTGAAGCACCAGGAGAGTGATTTGCCGTGTGATGTGGTGACTAATCCAAAAACAATTTTGAAGGGGAGAAGTTGGGGGGGAAGTTCTCCCTATATGCAAAAGATAAAGAATGTCTAGCAAAGTGTAAGGAAACCTCAGGAAAGTCTCATCTTTGTCAGGAATGGAAATAATGGGGATCCTGAAGATGAAGGAGTAAGTGTAGCAGTTTGATAACATAGTTTTCTATTGCTAGTTCAGGAACCAGCTCTGATTTCTGCTGGAGTGAACAGGTGTCACCAGAGACCTGACCTGGCTTGCCCGAAAACGTCACTCTTACCCACTGTAAGTTTTGGAGCAGTCCCAAGAGCCAACTGACCCTTCACCAGCTCTGAGATTTTCTAGAATATGTATTTTGAGTAGTAGGCATAACCATTGGGAATATTTGCTCTACTAATACTAGATTTCTTGTTTTCTGTTACTCTCTTTTTTTTTTTTTTTCCTGAGGAAAAGGTTTTCTCATTAAATATTGTGCTTATTGTGTAGATTTCTCTTTGTGCATATACACTCTTAAATTAGCCTCACAGTTTACAAGGGAATAATTTTTTTTTTTGCAAAGATGATGCACTTTAACAAAAAAACCTGGGATTTTGTGCTCCATAATCATTATTTTTTTCTCAAGAGCAACCATATGAATAATTCAGAAAGAGGAAAACATAAAAACAAAACAGTGAACCAGTTTTGCATTCTGCCAACCTTTTACTCTGGCAAAGAAAATCTTGGTTTCTTCTCTTTGAGTGAAAGGTATATAATGAGAAGAAAGCCAAGTAATTGTGATCTTATTCAAAGATTTTTCAGTTTATTATTATGCTGAAATTCCAAAGAATACCCCTGAAGACAATCAATGCTTTTTTAATCTTTTTGCTTACCTTATTTCAAAATTTTTACTCCTGTTATATTAGCTTAAATATACAGATGGCTGAAATAAAGTAATGCATTGCTGGATAATATTTGATTTTCCATGTTTCATATTTCTTACTGTTTTAAAAGATAATGAATTTTATCCTAAAATCCAGGTATTTTGTACCTCTTTGTGTAATAGGCTACTTTAAACATGTATTTTTGTACATGAAAAATTTTCTCTTTCTATTACATTGTTATAAACATACTGCATATAAACAGTAGACTACTATTTTTAAAGAGCGTTTTATATTTAAAATCTCTCAGCACCAAAGTAATGTGCCACATAACAGTAGTGTAAAACACTATTAGAAACCTGGAGCATGTCCAAATTATTTTACATAGAGTTTCTAAACACTAGTTGAACTGAAGATGTGTATCTTGGCCTGGAAATGAAATTTTGTGTGACAGACAGGTTAAGGATTATTCATTGTTTATTTTAACGGTCAACTACAGGTCACCTACACTACAGCTACTCAAAAAGCTACAGAATATGAATCAGCATGTCTTATCACCTACAGAAACTAAGAAGTGCAGTGTTAGTAACCTGTCTCCTACCAATTTAGTCGAATTATATCAATGCCTCTGTTACATTCTACACCTCACTTTAAATGCCCACTGAGGGTTTTTGAACTGTGTTCTGAAGTGTTCTGAGGACATACAGAGCAAACCAAATGCTTAAACTAATGCAAGCATTTGCAAGACATTACTACCACCTAGATTTTGTATGAGAAAATGTGGAGTTTGTACAGGCAGAATTTTAGTCAGGATGATTTTTAGAAAGTTAAGTTCTTGAGGAACGGGTTTATACACTTAGAACTGCTTTGTATAGAGCTTGTAAGAGTTGTACTGCCTGGCACTTGGTACTGGAACAAAGAAAGAAACAACTTAGTATTCTTAAATCAAAATACTTTCATGACAATAGCTCCTAAAACAAATGTTTTACTGACATCTGATGAAGAGATGATAATATAAATGGTAGGCTTATGCTTTCTATAGAGTAAGCTGCAAAGAAGCTTTCCCTTGACTTCCAAATGTGAGATAGAATAGGAACATTCAGGCTCAAACTCTGCTGTTTTTTAAGCAAGATGTAAAACTGTTGTGCTTCCTAACATGTAGCTTACTATATCTCTTGTTCCAGCATTGGTATTAGATGGCTTTAGGACAGGTTGAGAATTGCCTGTTTTGATTAAAAAAACAAACAAACAAAAAAGTTGGACTTTGTTACTGTAAAAGGATAAGAGTGTTCTAGAGAAAAGATGCCTTGATAAATAAGAACAACTTATTTACATTGACACATTTGTTCCTGACCTGATTATGAACAGAAAAGATACTGATTTTGAAATGAAATACTTCTATCTTTGTAACTATGGCAATACAAGTCATTCCCTTATGGGTGTAATAATGCTGAACAATGATAAAGTCATACAAACATGTAATGAATACAAATCTAAGGTAATAGTTGGCTAAATAATTTGTGCTACATGGATGTATGAAACACTAATTTAAAAACTCATAGCAACCAAAGGGAATATCAATGAGAAATAACCCAGAGCAAGAAAGAATCAGTTTGATGAATTGGGCTATATTAAAGTTCTTTTTTTTCCCTCAGCAAGAGAAGAGATAGACCTTTCATGTTAAGATAATAATATTTTTATCCTCAGAAAAAAAAGAAAAATTAGAGTCTATTCCTTGAGGATGATATTTTACATTAAAACCTACTGGTTTCTTTGGAGACTTTTTCAATGCAAAGCCTTTCAAATTGAGCTAAAGGAGGAAAATAGAAAAGTTCAACATTGGAGAAAAGATGACATGCACCTTGATATTTCCATCTCCTCATTATTAGTAAGAAAACAGTTTTGACTGGGTTTGCCCAATCCTTGTGAAATGACATGTTGAGTAATTATATGTGTTATAGGTCATATACACGTGTAGCCTATTTTCTTATTTTAAGTTTTCTGTGGAGAACAGTCAAATTTAGCATCCACAGTTGCTTCTCAAGTGTGTTATAAATTACACTTATTTAATCCCAAAGAACATGAGATACTAAATTGCACACAATCCAAAATCTTTAATTTGTCTCATCAGAGTGAATGGAATATTTCTGATGTACTTTGACAGCTTGGGGACTTATCCTAGTGTTATTAATGACCTGCCATTAGCATGAGACAGAATAAAAGTTCACAGTGATGGAAGTTGTCATAGATCAACTTATTCTACCTCCTACAACTCTGCATTAAAGGAAAACCTAAAATACAACCTGATCAGAAATACGAATGCTTTCTCACTTGGGGTGTTATTGAAATGATCCCTCATAAGAATTTTTTTAACACCATTGCTTGCACGGCCAAATATTTTGCTTATTAGATTCTACATACATATGAACATAAATATGTATGGATGCATATATTTATACACATACTTATTCATTATTCACAAACTGTACAGGCACAAAACATATATGTACCTATACATACTTGCAAATATGATGATAAAGATGAAAGCTCTCTAATGCAGTAATGCAATTGTCCCCTATGTACATGAATGAAAGATATCCTTTTGTTGAGAGACTAGCATGAATACTTAAATAAACACTAGTAAACACAAAAGGATAAGCATTTTTTTTGTAAGAGCAAGGACTACAGCAAACTTCTAACGTTTTATGTAGAACTAGAGTTGTATGTATTTCTTCAGCTTCACATGACAATACATGATTTTGTGCATACACATTACCAAAATGCATTACATATTTTTAAGAGATTTGTGTGCAACTTGAAGTGGACATGGAGGGAAAATTGATTTCACTGTTTTTGCTGCAGCCTCCATGCCCTATTTGAAGCAGATGTGCAGATAGCGATTTAAATATAAGGGAATTTAAAACTGAACTCTGAAAAGAGCTAATTTGTAGGAAGGTGAAGTTCTCTGTCAATTCCTATTTTGCATCATCTCATTCTACTATTTTGTAATTATGTTGCATTGTGCAGTTATGCTATTTGTTTAAACTACCCTTAAATTATAATCAAATATTATTACTGGCACTTAGCACATTGCATGATGTATTTAGTAGTCATTGTGTCAACAAAATGATGTTGAATAATACTGTGGAATGAGTACTGTGTTTAATATTTTTAGAAATTAATTTTAGAATTTCATTTCATTGTTGTTTTTTTTTTGTAAGTTTGTAGAAGTAATTAGCAAAGATTATAATCTAGTAGCATACATAACCTATGCCTTAAAACTATAGTACTTTTTGACACATGGAAAAAAACAGTTTCTGAAACTATTGAGTCAAGTAATTCAAGTTTTTCAGATAAGAATTTATGATTCTTACAACTGCTAGTTCTAAATACCTGATTTTGATGACATTTTCACAGTGTATATGGCCACCACTCATAGGCAACCCTCTTGAGAAAGAATTGGGGAAAATGTGGGCAAAAAACCCTCTAGTTCCAGTCTTGATAATTATTCGTTACACTTTTGTTCTATGTACTGTACCTTCACAAAAGTCTGCAGCTGTAAAAATATGCAAATAGCTTTTTAAGTAACTATTTTTAATGTTTATTTAGTTATAAATCTCTATGAATCTTAAAAATAAATAAAAGTGTCATCTTGTTTTTCTCCAGTTATCACAACCAATAGGTTTGAAGGAAGGGTTATATGTGATTCCATAGAAGTCAGCGTTCCATGGATTTGTATCAACTGTGGATTATTGTCTCTGTTAATTTGTCAGTATCAAATGCTTGCCTAATTTAACATGGTTTAGCCTGCACATTTATCTTAATTTTGTTTTGCTTCCTTTTCTTCTTTCTCATACTTTTAATCCAGAACCCTTGTGTTTTCAATTTATTTCAAATAGTCAGAACACCAGATTATGGTGTATTTTCTCTTCAAAATAGATGTTTTATTATCCATCATCTTGGTAGTTCTGTATTCTGTAAGTACAGTTTGACTGGATGAAAATTCTCCAACTGTGTTAATTAGTTGGTAGTAGTTGATTATGTTGTCAGCTACCATAATATCTAATTGCTTTCCATATAAGATAAAATTATTGTTTATAAAGTGTACAAATACATTTGTTGTGTTTCTTTTCTATGAGTTGAGTTTTCACTAAAATTTTGGGAAAATATTATCCTTCCACACAAATAGTTTATTCATAAAATGCATTTGACCAAATAAACAAACAAAATAAGATGCTTAAGAATAGAAGATTGTTCATATTTTGTAACAATGTAAATCAGGCAAGTAAAATAAAAGTGAAAATGAAGGTTATAACCATGACTTACTGTTTGCTGTCAGATTAGACACACCATCAGGAATAAAAAATGGTTCAATTTTCTTCCCTGACTTATTTTGTTTATTTATTTCATAGCTGACGCTAAAGTCTTCTAGGTACAGTTCAATTTCATATTCCTACAATGAAAAACTTGTGAAGACTCTTTATTTGTCTGACTTCTTGATCTTAATTTTGTGTTATTTGTGTATTATTTTGTTTTCCAGTCCTCTATGTCACTCCTCTGTCTTTTTTTACATTCCCAGGCAATCTCAGTCTGAACTAGCTTCAGCCACTCTCATTACTGGCTTGTAAAGTGATTCCTCAGACTTGGTGATAAAGACAACATCAACAGCATACCTGATATTACAGCATTTGCTTCCTCTAATTTGAATTCCTCTATTGTAACCCTCAAGATAAATGTGCATTACCATTTCAGTATAAATCCTGAACAGATGCAGTGGCATAACGCAGCCCTGCTGAACTCCTTCCCAGATGTTAAAGCTCTTTGCTGTTCCTTTTGTTGGTGCAAGTGCTGCTTCCTGCTCACATTAAAGTTAGGGTAGTGAATGACCACATTTCAAAAATGTTAATAGAATACAGATTTGTTTAGAAATTAAGTGGCAAAGTATACAGGATACATCATATAATGCACTGTTGTTTCTTTGTTGCATCATTTTCCCTCTTCCTATTACCAATTGAATCTAGCATTTGACTTTTATTATTTTTATGTGAATTTATCAAGTTAAAATATATAATGGAGTTAAGGAATTAAGAATGTAGATTCCACAGGGCCTCCCGCTTAAACCTGTTACTTATCTTCACTTCTTATTAATAAAATTCTCAGCTAAGTCTCTAAGGATTTTAGTAACACAAAATATTTGTGCTATCAGAAATGCATTTTTGGAGGTTAAAGACTAACAGAGAAAGGGCAAAGATTACGTTATGTAAATATGTGATCACAGCATTTGACCCAGACTCTGTGTGTACTGACCCCTTCCCTGCTTGTGTAGTCCTCCAAGTAAAATTTGAAAACACAAGGTGATTCTTTCCCAACCTGTATGTTGGTAACAGGATACCCCAATCTTCAGAAAAAAGCACATCAATATGACCATTATCAGTATCCTTGTTACAGACTTTCCTTTCTTTAAATCCACTGTTGTCCAGATGAAATCAGAACATATTTCATTGCTGTTGATCCAGTCAGGCCACTTTAGAGGAAAGAAGTGAAATGTGGAAGCGCCTTGTAAGAAGGTTCGGCTCTGTTTTGGTACCTACCTTTGCTTCCATACAGAACCAACATTTCATTTTTTTCTAATACTCCTTCACAATACCTTTAAAATATATATCCAATGTCATTTTAGAAATGCCAAGTTAAATGAATTATTCATATACTTTGGGAGTTTTTTTCATGTATGTAATGGACCTTAAGGGTTAGACATTGCATTTGATTTTGAAACTTCTCTAGAGATTTATTTATCTTCCTTTCCAGGAATATAATCGTGTTATTTTGTGCTTTTAACAGGAAGGTCTTGAAAAGCACCAAAGTTCCAATTTTTTAATTTTATTTTATTTTATTTGTAGTACTTTAAGGGGAATATTGATGAGACTTCTCTTTAATAACTCATATGGGTCAAAGTTTTAAAAATACGTTATTACCTTAATACACAGATCTTCTCCATTATGTTTTCATTATTCTTTCTGAGATTACTATAATCTTGAGCAGAGAACTCTAGGTAAGGTAGAATATTTCATAATTTTAATATGAAGAGGCCAGGCAGTTTTTCTTTTATTTAAAATTGTTGTTTTTATATGGCCAAAACTACCACCAGATAATAATAGAATACATTAAACAACACAATAAACAACATTTAATTTTTTGTCAATATCTTCAGGTTAAAGAAACTATTCTATTGCATATGCTATTTTCATTCTTTCGAATCTTACAAATGTAAGTTGAAAACATAAATATTTATATTTAAATGGTTTATCACAATAGATTCAGGCCAAATATTCATCTCTGCTGCTAGAAAATGCCCAGATTGCATTGTTGGCAGATTTCTAAATATAGAAATTACTCTAAAGTAATTTTGCATATTTTCTGCTAATTTCTTACAAGGCAAGATTTTAAAATCACTCATGTCAAATGCCATGAAGTGCTGTTATACAATAATATCAGAATCACTATATTTGCTGCATTTATAATCTAGTCAAGACAAAGACAACCAATTTGTTTAACAAGACCTTTGCTCCTGTGCTCCCGGAAACCATGTTGTTATTGTTATACTACCTTTTTGGTGTCATTTATTTTGTTTGTTTGTTTTGGTGTTGTTTTTTTTCTTTTACTTTTCAGTCAGGAGGTAATTTTTCCATTATTTGGTGTCTGATCCAGGCAAAGGGTGTGATTCTTGGAGTGTCCAGCACAGAGCCAGGAGTTGAACTTGGTAATCCTGATGGGTCCTTTCCAACTCGGCATATTCAACAATTCTGTGGTCATGAAAATGAGTAATATTTTCATAGGTGTTTGGGGTGATGTTTTTTTTTGTTTTCTTGTTGTTGTTGTTTTGTTGCCTTTTTTTTTTTTTTGTCATTTGAGTGCAAGGTTTCATTCAAATGATCAGGACTAGTACTACTAAGAAAGTTGTCTACTTTGCAGTTTAGTTTCCACTCTCTCCTGATGGCAGAGGTGTTAAAAATGCTTCAGCAAAAATCTCTGTAAGAATTAACAGTATCACCTCTTGGATAAACACAGAGACAATTTTCTGCTGGGAGAGGTAATTTTTTTCTCCAGAATACTTTAAGCCACAGAAATCTCCCGTTGGTCGTACAGGCAGGTTTTCAGACATATTTAAAAATCAGCTACATTGGCTGGAGACACCTCAAGTGTAGCTTCAGAAAGGAATGCAATAGAAGCACAAATCTTTGGGATATGCTAAGCCTTAGAATTTGCTTGTAGCTTTATTTATACCACAACAAATTGTGTCAATTTATACCCAACTGACTCATTATTCCTGAAGATGATCCTACAGTTTCTGGAGGTGATGTTCACCTGCTGGAGCAGGTCTGTGTTTGTTTCAGACATATTATG
>JAOXXN010000372.1:76508-87603 GCA_026770055.1 Myrmophylax atrothorax
CAAAAAAACCAGTTTCAAATAGGCAGTAACCGAATATGTAATTACCTTAAGTTTTTTTTAACAATCACATCTGCAGTGCCAGCACAGTAAAAAGATTAGAAAAAGAGTTTAATTTTTGCTCTGTATCTAGAAATCCCAAGGAAGAAAACCAGGTTTTTCCATCAATACATTAGGCTGGCACAGAGGGAGAACCTTAAAAGTTCTTTTCTTTAAGATGATAGATATTGATATAATGGACTGATGATTTAACATGGAAGTAATGAGAAATTACATTTCCTAAGACTGTATCCTTCACATGACACCTCATATTCTTATTTAATTTTGAATTTTTTTAAATTTTTTAAAAATTATGAGGAATCATTCAAGGGAAACGAAAGATGGGTTTTCAACTTCCCTTTTTCAAACAACAAAAACCTAGAGGAAGCTACTCAAAGGATGATCATTCTAAGTAAAGTTCAATGATTGAAGACTTTTGGTAAAACTGTTTCTGTCTTTTCATTACTGCTTCAATGTTGTTTCCACTTGTGGACATTTGTCTGTTACTAATATGTACTAATGCGTATGGCTGGTGTCTGCCAATACACAGAATTAATACCAAGTTAAAACATTCAAGAATGTTTCTGACAATATGTTAAAATCAAAAGCTGCTAGAAAGTGAAGGTTGATTGGATATGTATAGTCTGAGAAAAATGGGGCTTTTTTAATTCTTTGACCTTCACCATATAAGTAACACTTGAAAAGAGCGGCAAGTGGATGAAGATGGAGAAATCTTCCCAGTATTGCACAAGCTAAAGACGTGTCATATACTGTAACAGCTTTTCCCGTGAAAGAAATATGTTGAAAATGCCTTAAAGGACGATGAGAAAAGTAAATTAAAACAAACCATATAATACATTTAAATGAAATTTTAACTTCAGATCCAGAGAGCAGTGATACTCTATATAGACACCCTAAGTCCTTATGAAAAATGAAGGATTAGTGTAATTTTGAATAGGATATTTTATATCACCAAACCCTTTAAAGCTTTGTTGCATTGCAAATTGTCAATATTCATGATATAAATAAATATACCCTATTTCTAGTTCTATCATAAGCAGAAGTTTTTAAACAGCATATGGTTTGCGACAATTAATGACCACTGATATTTTGCTGTAGCATTCATCAGTAGATCTCTGTAAAATTTAATGAACAGTGAGTCTGGTACATATATAAAAAATAATTTCTTGTGGAGTTAAAATTTGCAAATAATTTGGGCAAAATAAACAGCAGACATTTCAAAGACTAGGCTATATAATTTGAACATTTTAAAACTAAGTGTTTTCCATTTTGGAAATGTTGATATATTTCCTCTTGAAATTTTAAAGCAGATTTTTTGGTTTTACACATCTCCATTACTTTTCATTATTTATAAAATCAAAATAAGTTAAAGAAAATCAGGCTAAAAATTTGGAATGCCATACAGATTAAAAGAAAAACATTAAGATTAGTTGAAACAGTATATATTTCTTTTCATTTTAACCCCAAGCACTGGATAGAATAAGTTACACTGAGTCCATTTCTCCTCTGTTTCTTATATTTGAATGTGAAAATGTTGCCTGCTTTGAAATCCTAATTGTGGACAAACTTGTCATACGTTGCACTGCAGAAATAAAGAATAAAAACAATGCCACTGAACATGCCAAAAGTGAAAAGCAAAGAGGTCAATCAGACCAAAGACCTGAATTCATGATTGGAGATTTTTATCAGATTATGAATAATGTATAAGTTGCAATGCATAAGGACATGTCATCAAAAGAACTGCAAGAACTTTATGCAATAAATTCCCAAGGGAATCCAACAACATCACAGTGAAAGGAGAGAAGTTGACCTACTATGTGCTTTCTGGTAGTCTGTTACCAAAAAATTCATTTATTATCAAATTTTAAAAAATAAATATTGTATGTTTTCTTATAGAAGGAAGGGAAATAACCAGCACAATGCAAAAAGAGCTGTAGCTGAAACCACTGTCAGAAAGTGTTTTGAGCAATTGGCAATGCATTGATGGTTGGGGGAGTACATGAAGTCCCTGAAGAACACATGTGCATGCTGGGGACAGACCAGCACTGGTTGCAAATAGCTCGTGCAGAAGGCAAGCAAACCCTGCTAGCAAAAGGGTGAAAAAATAACTCTCATGAATCAATGGGTTGAGAAAGGAATACAGAGGCAAAGACTTGGAGTAGCCCAGAAATTTATTAATTGTATAGCAATGGAAAGGAAAATAACTGTGTAAACTCACAGAAAAACTATCCAGGAGCATACAACAACTACTGAAAAAAATTTATAACTCAAGGGAAATAAAAAAAGAGTATTTTTCTTTCAACCTTTTGAAACTCTGGGAGAGATGAACTTCCTTCATGTGATGTTCATGAAACCAGTGACAGAGAAGTGCCAAAGAAGTCAGAGGAAAAAAAAATTGCCGTGAAAATTAATATTTATAGTGAAAAAAAAAGTTACTGCTTGGAATTTATTTGAATCCAATTTGGAAAAATATTGAGTCACCACATGAAAATATTCTCCCATGTGTGGAATTTGCATTCTGCTCCCTATTAATGCTACAACATCCGTTTGAGAGCCAGTGTCTCTTTGCCACAGTTATTTGGCTTGTTTAATTCAGGGACATAGACAAGTATGCACAGATGGAAGATTTGAGATTTGTTGGTTTGTTTGTTTCTTTGTTCTGGGGTTTTGGGGGCTTTTTGAGTTAAAGGATTGGTTCTGTTTTGTTTTGATTGACATTTTCAAAGAAGCATAAGGAAGGAGGAATCCAGTCACTAGGAGTTTCTCCATATGTTTACTGAATGCCTTTATACTTTAAAAAGTTTCATACAGATACTGTCATTCAGTTGAAGCTAAACAAAGTTTGCTGCTGGTGGATCTAGGTTGGATCTGGATACATTTTGTTGTTGTTTTGTTTGGTTGTTTGGGGTTTTTTTTTTGCTATTTACTATATATTCAGATTGCTCAGGATTGAATTTTTTTTTTTTTTTTGTAAAGCAAGTATGGACCAAGTCCTTATTTTTGTGAAATGAAAGATTGTGAAACGAAATTAATGTGAACTGAATGTAAACTCAGGCAGAAATTTGCAGATGGATTTATTCACTAGGGTTAGAGCCACCTCATAATTCTTTGGAGTGTCAGTTGTGAAGCTGGATGACAATTTTTTGAACATTCCATTCTACTCCCTGGAGACAACAAAGGGACAAAATTACAGAGAAAAGAACAAAACAACATACAAAACCCCCCAAAACCATAGAAGTCAGAAAAAAACCCAAACAACAGAAGAAGGAGAAAGAACTAGAAACCAAACTGTGTACCTGGATCTAATCTTCGAATCATAGTATATCCTGTTTTGAAAGACACCTGAAAGGACCACTGAGTGCAACTCCTGGCCCTGCACAAAACAGCCCCAAGAATCACACCATGTGCCTGAGAGTGTTCTCCAAATGCTTCTTTGAACTCTGTCGGCCCTGGTGCTGTGAGCACTTCCCTGGGGAGCCTGTTCCAGTGCCCAATCATCCTCTCTTTTCCTAATATCCAAACTAAGCCTTCCCTGAAACAAATTCATGCCATTCCCTTGAGTCCTGTCACCCATCATCAGAGAAAAGAGCTCAGTGTCTGCCCTTCCCCTTTCCCTTATGAGGAAGCTGTAAATCATGATGAGGTCTCCCCTCAGTCTCTCCCAATATAGTATCTTTAGAATTTAATTATACATTTTAGTCCAGTGTCTAAGTCATTAATGAAGATGTTGAAGGGAACTGGCCCTAAGAATGAGCCCTGCAGAACCCCACTACTGATTTGTCATCAGTCTGATATAATCAAAGAAGAAACCTGGTTAGAAAAGTCTCTTCTAATGAAGACACTTTCCTATGAAGTGTGTAAAGAGAATGGATTATTAAAGGAAAAAGAATATCAAGGTTATTTGTTTATAATTATTATTTAAGGTATTTATTTCCTTTACAACTTAGGTTACAATCTGGTGAGGTAACCGTGAACTTTGTGCAGGAGAAAGTAATGCAATCTTCAACACATATAGAAGCTAATATCTCTAAGTCTAGGTACTATTCAGTCCTTTCCACAAAATGTGTTTCATGTCCCTGAGTACAATTAAGTTAAAGGAAATTTAGAAAATTCCAGAAGGGATCTTCAGCTACCCTGACTTCAGTGAATTTTTGCTGATATCTTTAGCAGTATGCCAAGAAGCCAGGTCCTTGGTCAACCAAGTGAAAACAGTGTTTTCCACTTTACTGTAGCTTTCCTTGATGTAGGGCTGTAGCTTCTCTCCTGCTGCATCCTTTGAGAACTACCTTTTTGGAGAAGCCAGTGAAGCCTAGCTGCTGCCCACAGAGGCTTTGAGTTCCTTTGCCTCAGCAGAGGCATTTGGACAACGCCTCTAGTAAGATGCCTTAACTTTTGATCAGCCCTAAAGCGGTCATTAAATTGTCATCCTTTTAGCTGGAACTGCTCTCTCATCTAGTCTTCTCTCCCTCTCCCTTTGCTGCTCTCTCCCTCTCTCTCCCTCTCCTCTTCCTTTTCTCTTCTCTAAAATATTTTTAGGTTTGTTTAAAGAGTAAATGCATTATTTTTTATAAAAGTATTTATTTTCCTTGTTCTTCTCCATCTTAAATGTTTCTAGTACTATTCTATTTATTTACATATTTTTTTAGTTATTAAAAAACCCCCCACACAGTAAGGTCAGTGTTATTATTTGAGTATATGAAACATTTATTTTAGTACCTACTTTAAAATAGATGCATTAAGAGATATGAATTCTTGTGTGACAACATTTTGGATTTTACATGGTAAAGGAAGCTTTCGTGGAATTCTTTTTGAATTTTTTATTGGAGAGATTTAGAAATCCAGTATACAGAAAAAACATTTTCAAAATACCTATTCAAAGTTTTTTTTCCTGTGGCTTAAAATATCTATTAATAATATTTTAAATTAATATTTAAAAGCTTTTTCTTAAGCTGTTCAACTACAAGCTCCTAGGCTTCACCCATATGGCAAGCAATATGTTTCCCAGTCTTGATTCAGAAATGAAAGAAAATGTCCAGTGAGTGATACTTCTAATGAAGCCTGATATGGAAAGGTGCTGTGTGTACACCCATACACATAGGAACAAAAGCTGTTAAAACTGCATGCAGACTTTCAGACCTCTTGCTAATCTTTGATTGTTTGATTTGCTATGGTGGGTGTGAGAACCTCAAAAATGCCAAATACTGCTACTTCAGTCTGATCATAGCGTGAAGTATTTTGCTTTGCTCACATGCCAAGATGCTTCTACAATGCAATGAAATGACCAGACTCTTACAGGTTAGGATATATCTGAGCAACAGAAAGCGGAAACAACTCAACCTCATTTTCACAGAAAGACTTTCAATTTACTGTCTCTACAGGAATGCTGTGGGTTCATATATGTGTCAGTTTGAGGTCATTACGTAATGACCTTACCCTAATGTCAGCGAGTTCCTGTAAATATTGCATTGATCTTAAATATACTTTAGAGGTCTTTAACAATTTTATAAAAATATCTTAAAATAATGCTTGATTCAGCATTTGGAATATATTTTATTTATCTTCTGGAAAGATATGCCCTTTATTTTGAGTATTATGCTTGAAGACAAAAGGACAGCCTCAGGACATACGCATTTTTTTTTGTCATTTGTCTAATCTTATGCTAAGAAAATAATGTACACCTATGCTTGTATTTGCTGACTAACTATTTTCAAAATTGCAACTGAAATAATAAAATGCACTGGAATACAGGAAAGTAGCCATCAAAATAATATAAACCACTTTCCATCTCCTCTTATTTTTAAAGCTTGGATACTAAAACAAAGCTTTCTGAAAAATACCTAGCTAACATTGCTACTTTGATGAACTCATAGAAAAAAACCACAAAAGGCACAATTATTGAGCAATTTTCATTTTCCTAAGAAATCTGATTGTGTTTTTTTGCCTGATTGCTTACAAAAACGAAATAAAAGAAAAACGTGACTGATACAGGAGATTCTCTGTAAAGAGTCCATTGCAGATCACAAGATAGCTAGAAAGCACTGCAATCAGGCTGAAATTATTAATGGTCTTCAAACAATTTACTCCCTTTCTCTGAGAGAATCACACAGCAGGAGAGATTAATTGCTGAGAGCCTTGGAGAACTGTCTGTTGAAGGAACCAGAAAATGGTGACTACTTCTGACAATTAGCTTGATTTACTTACAAATTACAGGTCTGTTAAATTAGTGGAGCTATGAACTGAAAATCTTCATGGTGCCTCTGTTATTTTTCTATAGCATGGCTCAGTTTAAGAGAAGTTTTTACCTTTCAAGGCCTAATTAAAGAGTACACATTTATAAACATAGTAAACATATCAAACATATGGAGGAGGAGTGCATATTTTGAGGTATTTAAGGTGTTCATTTTTAAATGATTGGTCTTAGTAGTAGTTTGAATGACTGTATGAGCAGTTACAACAAGCTATACTTATTTTATTACAAGTAGCATTAGTACTAAGGAATATCTAGAAAATTGTCTCATATGAAAGTACGGAGTGAAAGATGCAAAAAATCTCCACAGCACACAATGGCTCTACTCTTCCAAGTCTTAGACAAGGCCTTTATGTGCTGAAATAACTAGCACAGACAAACAGTGGTCCTTGAGATAATGTACAAACACTCAGTATACAAAGCTGCATCGTGTAATAACAGCACTAGACCATTCCACTGGTTTTAATTGTATTGATCTCATGACTATTATTCAATTAAATCCCTGTTATTACTTTCACAGTTAAACTAGAAAGAAGATACATGTTATCATTCCTTCTAGATTTAATTCTGAATTAGAATTCCTCTGCAATGTGTACTTTAAAACTTCTAAGAAGTTTGTACATTTGAAGAAAATAATTCACATAATTTATACATTTTGCATTAACTTACCTATTGTTCAAATCTTGAAACAGTTAATATAAGAGCCTCCCACCACTCCTTCCAATATATGTGGGAGACTGTTTTTATCAGTCCAGGAAATCCCAAGAGTATATTAATTGCCAGAATATTCTCAGAAAATTGAATAGTTCACTTCATATTGGGTTTTCACAGTATTTTCTCTAAAAAGTGTGGTCTTCGAGGTAATATTCAAAGTGAACTCTGAAAGCAGGTGTCTGTCTACCTCTATTTAAATCTCAGACACACATATTATGGAGAATAAATTCTTCAGATGTATGTAGCAGATTCTAATACCTTCCTACGGAATTTAAGTATATATATAAAATTTTAGATTATATAGCATTCTGTTATAAATCTATCTCTTGTGAATAATTGCCTATCCATTCTACTTTCATTGAAAGCATTGCCTTGTTAAGATAATTGCATGATTGCATGAATTTGAAAGATAAATCAGAAATGACTGTTTAGCCAATCACAGCTGCTCTGCTTCTATACGTAGGAAATCAGAGAAATAATTTGAAGCACAGAAAATGAAGAAAACTTTTTATAAAACAAAATTACAGTAACTGTTTCATTTGTTGGGTGTGGTTTTTTGGTTTTGTTTGTTTTGGGTTTTTGTGGGTTTTTTTGTTGTTGTTGTTTTTTTCTTTTTTTGTTGTTTGGTTGGTTTTTAATGAAAAAAATATTGCCACCAAATAAATGAGTGCAAATAAAGTATTGACGAATTTCTACATTGTCTGTTTCCTTAAAAATAAAAGACAAAACATCTTATTTAAAAAGAGTATGCATGGATACATTAAGCCCTAAAAGATAAAGTAATTGGAAAGAAAAATACCAGAAATGTTGGAATGCTCTACAAACACAAATTACTTCTGCTTTTAATGAACTCTAACTTGTGAAACTGTACTCAAAGTAGTATTTCATGTGCATCAGACATTGGTTCCCCTTAACATTCGATTAAAATTATTAGAATGGGTTGAGTTGGAAGGGGCCTTAAAAATAATGCCATTCCAACGCCCCTGCCATGGGCAGGAAACGTTTCACTATCCCAGGTTGCTCAGAGCCTCATCCATCCTGGCTTTGAACACTTCCAGGAATGGGGCATCCACAGCTTCTCTGGGCAACTTGTTCCAGTGCCTCACCATCTTTAGGTACAACAGTGTTTGGCTATACTGAATATACTGAAATAAATTGAAATGTTTCAATCTCTCTCAAGGACAGGGCATTTACAGAAAATTATAACTCCTTCCAAATCTTTCCTTTATTTGACTGCAGCTAAGGTAGATCCAACTCTGCATTTCCTTTCTTTCATTTTTCCTTCATAGAAACTCTTGCTTTCAAAATAATTTGAAGTACTGCATGGTAATGGAATAAAAGAAAGGTAAGAGTAAGTTAAATGTATAAACCAGTAGCCCTCAAAGATTGATCACCTGTATCTGGTTAATTTTTTAACTAACTCTTATTCAACCTAGTCACTGTTACCTGGTCAATTTCCCCTGGGCTCTCTGGAGCAATATTTCATGGAACAATTAAAAGTAGCTTTACAGATGAGTTAGTAAAAGAAATTCTGTGAGTAAATAACAGAGAAAAACTGAGAAAGATTTGTGGTTAAAAACTGACAATCTACCCTAGAGGTTGGTGTTAACAGAAGATTGGAGCTGCCCAGGATGATATTCTAAAGAGAATAATAGCAATGTGAAAAAACCCTGAAGTACAACAGCATAAAGTTTTAATTTCCTGCAGTTGACATGATGGTGGAGGAGACCAAAGAAAATACTGAGTTCAATCTGCAGAATGGGCAAGGTACATGTTCTTGAAAAACATTAATTAAATAGGTGTGTCATTAAAAAGAAAGGACCTGATGTGGTTTTTGCTGAGCAAGTTGATGAGCTTAAATAAATTTTGCTCAGTGTAGGTTATAAAAGAAAGTGTAAGCAGTTTTTAATATATAATTTAGAATCCACATCTATTCCATTATCATATATAAAATGTCATGCACTAAGTTGGAGATATTTAAAAAGCTGGTTTTATGAATTGCAATTTATGTATTTGGTGTCATATGACTCACACAGTTATTTCAGAACATATGTTCCTTTATTACAAATCAGCACTCTCCTCTATCAAAGGTTCAAATGCAAATCAACCCTTTACCACTAGGACCATTTAGTATACAAAATAAGCACAGTTTAAATATTTGTGTAGTTGAAATTTACATATTTGAAAGATTATGGAGATATTAATTTATATTTAGTTTGCTTTTTATTGGTGTTCTGTAAGTTTTTCTTATTTTTGCTCTCATATATCAGGAAGTTACATTCTCTGAAGTCAATGGACCTGATCCTAAGCTAATGGTGTAATGCTCATTTAACCAGTGGGATCCGAATAGAGTCAGATGGGATCATAATGCAAATTTCTGACAGAAGAATGTGGGCATTAATTATCTCAAGAATGTTAAGTTTTAGCTCATGTAACCCCCATGCCTATCCCCACCCCCCACTCCCAGGGGTGTGTTTTAGTGCACTTAGAAACATGTCATATTCTTCTTATGCAGCAGCAGTTCTCTTAGTTTAGGAGTGAACTTTTTAGCAACTCTTCAGATTGTTCCCTGAAAAGGAGACTTTAACTCTAGGAAACTGATGTAGTACTTGACCTCAGGCAAGAGTACTAACAGATACAGTAAACTGGATTTAGAGGAAAAAAACTGGAGCAGAAGAATTTGAAGAAGGAACCTTGTAATTACTTGCCAGCTGGCCATTTCCGTCAGAGATTTTTCACTTGAGACACGCTGTTTGTGGCCACTTGATCATGTCCAGCCATCCTCCCGGTGAAGTTTTCTCTGATGGCAGGGATAAACAGGAAGAAAGCAGCCCAGGATTATAGTTTCTGGGTTCTGGGAAAAGAGAGATTTGGCTTTGCATTGGTAACTAATACACATCTGAAGAAGGTAGTTCCTATGTTAGGATTCACACACAGTATAAGACAACTGTTAAAAGACACATGACTGGGGCAGGCTTCTAGTTTACATTTCCATTAACGTCAAGAAAGAAGTTGCCTGCTGATTCATAGAAGCATCTTCTCTTCTGTGGAGGAGTAGAGCCCTAGGTCAGGGGCTCCTCTAATTTTTCTCTCACATCCTTCCTGTGCAGTTGAGAGCTTGCTGGAGGCACACCTGTTACTAGCTGATAAGGACATTTCAGCTTGGGGTGGCTGCTGATAGGATGTATAAATCTTATGCTGTATAGTGAAGCTGAATGTAAGAGTTCTCACCAAAGCATAGTGAGTGTGCATTTTTCACTGGTTTTTTTTCCCTCACAGAGTTTAACACAAGTCTCACATATGATACTGGTGCTTCCAGCATTTGGAGGGACTCCTTGACATCTAAATTAATAAAGGACCCTGGTGATGGTGTAAGTTGGAAACTCAGTGTCTGGGCATTGTGGTGACTATGGCCTCAAACTGGTGAGTGGGTCACTGCATAAATTTGCAGTCTCTGCCAGACATCTGTGAATGTTCTGTAGAAGTCCTCAGGGTAGAAATGCTGGCATTAGTCCACTTGGAAAGACTCTTTAAATAAAAGCAGCACATAAGAGAAAGAGGAGGTTATTCTGCTTTGTTTGTAATTGGTATGGGCTCGAGGCTGTAATGTTTGAAGTACACAAAGTGACTGAAAAGCTGTTTGTCTTTTAGGGGAAAAACCCAAAGATCATAATGCAGCATTATTAAATCATTATGAAACACATCTTAGACTTAACCATGGAAATAATTTATTTAATTTATAATAGGGCTTTGTGCAAAGATGTTCACTTCCATGCCTTCAATTTTTCTGCTGTATCCTCCACATCCTCTTATATAGACCATAAATATGTAGTAACTTCTTTGCTTGCCTGTCATTTTAGGGTCATAAAAACTACTGTAAGAACAAGTTCACAATAGTGATAGCTTCAGTTACACAGTACAATATGTAAAAAATAAAAAAAAAAACAAGAAAACAACAAAATTATCTGAAGGAGAAGAACAAGTATTTTAAATTAAAAGAAAAAAGCAAAGACTATAAAGAATGTATTAATCATTAAAGAAATATACTGTTGGATTATGAAAAAATAAGATATGAGT
>JAOXXN010000372.1:88929-111270 GCA_026770055.1 Myrmophylax atrothorax
ATATGAGTGATATGTATATTTACATGTTTTTAACATGTATTTTATTGTAATGTTGTGAATTCAATTACACAAAGTTAGATGAAATAAATCATTTATGGAAAAAAATATTAAAAGAAAGCACTCATTGATCAGCAAATGATCTATTTTGGGGGGTGGTTCTTTCATTATATAGTTTTTTCTCTTTTGTCTATTTTTGAGAGATGGCAGTAAATGGAGTAAGCAGTAGTGATTTTTGTTGTTTAGGGACTTAACTCAGGGCTGAGAAGAATTTAAAATACACTAAATTCAGAATAATATTTTTTAATTGTGTCAAAGTGGCTTTCATGTTTAATAGAAAGCATGGGATCTTTGGCAGCAAGGAGAATAGATCCTGCACAAGAAAAGCTAATAGTGAGAAAACACTTAATTTTTGCCTGATTAAGCATGTATTCCCACCAGTGTAGCAGTGGAAGAAGACAGGGAAAAAGAAGGAAGACTCTGTACAAACATTCTTTCCTGTAATTTTGACCAATTGTTTACGTAACTTTGAAACTCAACTCTAAATGTAGATTCTGTGCCGTCAATAATTAGAGCTCTTTCCAGCTGAATTTCACTTTCAGTTCTGATGAAAGGAAAAAGGAAAAAATTCCTCATCTGCAAAAAAGTTTAAAGAAATTTAGGAATAGAACAAATATGTATGGGAGAGATGTACAAAAGAATGTTTCACCACCTCCTTACTACTAGTTAAAGAAGATTCACAGTTTAACAAGTTTCTACCAGTTTTACAATGTGCTGTCAAATTTTCTTCCAGTAAGAGCAGAAAGTTAAAGTTAAAAAAAAAAGGGCACATTTTTTAGGAGAATGTTGTTACAGGGCTTACTGGCATCTTTTCCCCAAACCACTAAATGATGTTTCTCTGTTTCTGAAATATGATACCTATTACTATAAATTCCTTTTAGTGATAGAGGCAGCTATGCAATGTAAAAACAAAACTCAAGAAATCAGTACTTAGGCAATAAGAGACAGAAGGAAGATAAAATGTAGATTAAATATGGTATTTATTTGGTAAGAAATGGAATTAAAATACTGAGAAAAGAATTTGTTAATTTCATTGAGTAAACAGGTAAGAGTCATGTATGTTGTCAGGAAAAAACCCCCCTATATATAGCTTATATGGAGATGAGAATCTCAATTCTACAAACCCTTAGTTTTCAATTTTGTTACTTGAGTAAAAAGAAAAATTAGCACTGGAAAAATGGGGAACAGCTGAATGGAATGTGAATAAATGGTCTTCATAAACCTTTGAAGAAAGAAGCATGGCTTACACCTAATCATCACAGAAGTTTGACTGACAAATGGGGGTCAGGAGGCAATGTCTGGTTTTGGATATTACGCTCTATGCCAGAACTGTCCTCTGCCCTGAGCCCAGTTCCTTCCCTTTGGACCATGCTGCGGCTTTAAAGCTGATGTAACACTTGTGTGAAAGAGATGAGCATCTTGTTACCTTGTGAATTTCTGATTGTGGCACTGGTAGTGACTGATAAATACTGCATAAGGCACTACACTGATTTATAAATGCACCAAAGAAAATGCACTTGTCAGGGGTACCAGGCCTTAAGAGAATCATATAGGCAGTTTGCCACTGCAGCGATGTAATGAAGTTTCCAATCTCAGGGAAAAGAATTAAAAAAAAAAAAAAGAACAAGTCAGTAGGGAAGTAGACATCAGTTTTATAGGTCTATGTGGAAGCAATTATTTGAAACTGATTTTTGAGAAATGATTTTAAATATTTGTCATATTTTTTTCCTTATACTATCTGCAATTTCAGACCTTTGCTTACAGCCATTCAGTGTGGGTTTTTTAGATTTATCAGCTATAAGTGGTCTTTCAAGTTACATCTGCCAAGGATCTGAGAAATCAATTGAATGTGCAGATGAATATAAATTTTGTTCTTAGGTTTAAAATCACTATGGTAAATTAAGTAAAGCTTTGTCTTAAAAAAAAAAACAAAACAAAACTGTAAAGCTAGTGTAAGTGTGAATAAAGCATGTCACATCTAGATAGCAAAATGGATTTGGAGTAATATTGATATCTAGAATTTTTGTAGTGGACATAAATTCAAGTTAAATGAAAAGGTTTCTAGCAAAGTTTAGAGGAAAAAGAAAAAATATGCACATTGCAGGTTTGATATAAATGAGTTTCATTCTTTGTACTTGTCTAAGATATTCTTAAATATTCATCCTGCTTCTTTTCTGCCTTACATATTCATTAGATTTCCTTAGTATATTGAACTTCAAAAAGAATTTTTGTGATACTAAATCAATGTTTGTGTACAATTTCCACTGTTGCTGCTTTTCTTCTGGAAAAATACTTCAGAAATTGGTGTGAATTCTCTTATTGTGATCAATTTGTTTTTTGGAAATCTTGTATAGATTAGTGTCAGAAAGTTCTGTCCAACTCAGGCCCAAAGAGTACTCTGTTCTGGAAATCCTTTTGTAACACCAGATTTACACCTCATAATTTTGAGTCATCTGTTGTATTTCAGCACTGATGTATTTCAAAGACTTTCTGACAGCATGTGAAACAGTCATATTTACACTATTGAGGGATGTGGAAAATACCTCTGAATTTTTCAGAATAATCATGCTTCTCTTAGTATTCATAACACTTCTATGTAAGAATCTGAATATTACCTTTTATTCCCAATTAGATTTCAATTTGACAGCATATATTGTACTTTGTTAAGCTTGAGAAGTGCCACTTTGTATTTTCTGCATGTTCTGATTTACAGATGGATCCATTTAGGTGGGTAGAAAGGATGAACTGTACAGTATAATATACCATTAAGAAAATAATACAAGGTCTCATGATTCTTTAAAAAACACTGCATAAGGGTAATGCTGTGATGAATAGAAATAAAAATGTGAAGACCAGCCAACAAAGAGTCCCTGCAACTCATATGTTAAACATTCTATTACTTCTCTAGGACAATGTAAGAAAAAAAATATCAGTTGATTGGAGAAAATGTCTTTCATCCTTATATGAATATCCATAAAAATTTTCTTAATGGAAAATACAGATAAAAATGAAGCTGATTACCTGCTAAGTTAAAATTTTCACCAAGAAACATTGCAAGTACTTATTTGTCCACATTGAGATGTGTAGTGGACCTGAGCTTGGATCTACCTCATTTAACTTTAGACATGTAATCGAGGTGTAAAAACTAGCAGTGTAATTACAATCTCTTCTTTCTAATATTACTTCAAAGAATTAGAATCCTCTATAAAGCAAGAATAATTTTGAGTAGCTTATACTCTGCAAGGGACAACGGAGTGGTAATCTTGATGTTTCAGCCATGTGTCTAAACATAGATTGGAAGGAATCTGGACGCTCAACTATGGAAAAATCTGCAAAATCTTCCCCAAATCTATTATTTTCTTTTCCTATGTCATCAGGTTGTCAGCTTTAATAACTAGAGGTGAAAATAAGCAGTTTAAAAATTGAAATGTAGAAGTCTACAGAGGTTAGGAAAGCTTAGTTCCATGAGAAATGCCATCTTGCCCACATGCCTCTGAGGAGTGGAATAGGAGATTTCGCTTCCATAGGCAAAGAAAAAGACTTACTAGGAAATGTTTCAGTTGTAAAAGAAATTAAGGTACAGAATTTGTAACTAAAATGGAAAGAAGACAAATTGAAACCAACATAGTAACAAAAAATTAGTGAATTTTATATGTAGATCACACATATTTAGCAGCATATTTAGTTATAGTTGCCAGCTCTTCTTTTTAGCAATATTTCAGCCTTAATTAAGAATACAGTCTTTTTCTTATCTTGTAAGAACATGTTGTTTTACTGGTTCAGTCATCTTTGAAATTATATGAATTTGAATTAAAGGAAGGGAAACTTTGAGAGGTCACACTAGACCAAATCACCAAATACCCTGAGATTTGAAAAATCTTGTTCTCTTATCTGTGCAGGTCACCCATCTTGATAACCTTATGCAAGAAACATAAGGTTATCAAGCAAAGCAAGTTTTGTTTGCAGAAAAGCAACTTGAATTTCTAGATTAGTGTCTATCAATGAAATGTGGTAGCCATTAATTGCAGACTTATAAGTTTGGAAATACCACCATATTGGGATCAAATATGACTAATTACTTACTTCTTCGGCAGGTGAGAGGTAAACATTTTCAAAAAGAAGCTGGATAGTCTGTTGGGGTTTTTTCCCGCTTTTAGACAAGTTAAAAAATACCCTGCAGATTTAGGAACCACGTGCATATTTAACTGTTATACCAAGTTTTACTCCTAATGCATAAATAAAATAAAGGAGGCATGAGCAGAGGCTACACAGAGGTTAACTAGACTTTATATTAAGTCTGATAAAAACCCCCTGTATTTCTAGAGCACTTGCAGAATAATAGTTGAAACTATCCAAATATATATATGCAAAACCCCTGCTCTGTATTTGAACTGAATGAGCATAATGCCTTAAATACAGAGCTAAAGGAAAAATCTTCTGCGGTCTGAACCACAGCTTTTTGCCTCATTTGAGGAATAAATGACACATACATTATGAGAGGTTGTTTTGAACTATTATGTTATACATATTCTATATGTGGTCATTTTCCTTCTTATGAACTGAGCTTGCTTGGCCATATCTTATTTGTCCTACAACTGACATTTTATCTTTCTCAGTTGTCTTTCTAAATGAAAAATAGGTAGCAGTTCATTACAGAAAATGATTAACAAATGTGTAAGTGAAATAATAGTCCTTTCGTTATTGTTTGTTCTGTATGTGGAACTAGAGACAATGTTGTTTTGTTTTACTATGAAAATCCCTCAGGGTTAAAATAATTACCATAGGATCCCAGGAAGTCAGTCTTACCAGAACTGTACTGGAAGACAGCTGGCAGTTTTTTCAATTGAATTAACATAATGTAGCATCTTTGACAAGAAAGTTTTTTCACTGAAAAAACCCTATTTTTTGATAAAATCTAAGTGACATAGAACTACTCTAAAGGAGACAGTAGCCAGACTAACAGACGTGAGAGAAATGGAAGGTCTGGGACTTGGTCATATGGAGCTCAGTTCCGTTGCCACTAGCTACAGAATCTTCAATTTCTTTCTATTAGAGTTGTCAACATTTTAATCAGGTAATATCTGTTTAATCATCTTTTAAGAGGAATAGCTAAAAAAATAATAAAACAACAACAGCCATTAAAAAAAAAACCTCTTTCCCTAAAAAGCCCCGTGAAATCCTGTCATGTTCATGGGGGCAAGGTAACTAGTAGACATGATACATTCACAAAATCAAGTCTCTGGACTCAACCCCCCCCCCCCACCAAACAAAAACCAAATAAATATGCTATTCTTATACAATCCTGTGATATCATGTATGAAAGCTTCTAAAAACCTTTCTGATCTTTTCCCGCAAAGACTTTTGAATCTTCTGTAAGGTTTATAGGGATTTCTGTTTTCTACTCAGGTCTAGATAAAAATATGTGATACTTTATACATTCCCATGGAACAACCATGAAATCTAATACAGTCCTCTTTTAAAGCAGTAAAGCTTGCTAGGTGAGGTTCTCAGTCAGATCATACATATGGTGTCAGGTCTGATAAACACAGCAAAACCCATTAATTTTACTAGCTTCCATTCCACATTTGAAACTCTGTTTCAAGTAGCTGCAACAACATGTGGAAAACATAATCAAAGGCAAGAAGTTCTTGAAATGAATTGGAGCTCCAGAGCTCCAATTGGCAAACAGACCTGTGTGTGCAGCTCTGTGATGGAGCAGCACACTGGTGCTTTTGGCTGCACCAGTGCTCTGTCAATAGGAGACAGCTTGCACGTGTACAGGAATTCAGTGTGCAAGGATCTACAAGCTTGTAATGCAGACCAAATAAAACTGTGCATTACCATGCTCTGCAAATGTCTTCTGATGGGCAGCTTTCTACATTTCCTCATTTCTACATGATTCAGTGTGTTCAACCACTTATTTAGACCTAAATGAAAAAATCTGTATGTGCTGCCCCACTATGAAGAGAAAAGGATAGCCTTAAAGTATGGTTTTCAATGCCATTTGTGTTAGGTGTATGTATATACATATATATACACACACCATAATAATATATTAATCATTCAGCCCCTGCTGTCAAAAAAAATTTCCTTTATTGCTCTTGCCTGATGTAATGGCGGTTGCTCAAGAAACAACTTCCTGTGCTTAACAAACTGCATGTGCTTAGGTTTAAGCATAAAATAGTAGGCTTTACTATTTATGTAAGTGTCTTGTCACATAAAAATAAAGAAGCAAAGTTTATTCTTCTGTTAGATGGTGTAAAGCATCATTCCAGAAGGATATAGGAGCCTAGAAATACCTCAGATAAAGCATATTAAATCCTTGTCTCATTGGCTGTGGGAAATAAGGAATTCTAGAAAAGCAATCCTCAATGACAGTGAAGAGTTGAAGAGTAAGAGTTCTCTGGTAGATTAGGGATTAATAATGACAATGCAGTTTGTGGACACCTTGAACTGAATCCCGTAGTCTGCTGAGAGAGGAAGCAAAAAATCCCAAGAAGACAAGCTTTTAGTAAAAACTTTTGATTTACAAAAAACACTTTATCTTAAATTTTCTCTTAATTGTATGCATTATTGCAGAGCTTCATTGCAGTGGCAGACAAGCATTTTGGAGGGTCATTAATGGTGGTTATGGGAAGAGAATTTTTATTTGTTTGAATCATTGAGGGGGGTTAACTTTGGCCTGGTGGCAGGTATTCACCAAGCTGGTCTCTCACTCATTCCATTGAGCATGACATGGGGAGAAAATATGGTGAGTCATGTGTATGAAAAGGACAGGGAGATTTCTCATCAGTTACTGTCATGGCCAGAATTGTTTCAGATTGGGGAAGATTTATTTACTTTATGGCCAATTAACAACAGAGTAGGATAATGAGAAATCAATACAAAAGTAAAAGCACTTTTCCACTACCTCTCCCTTCTTTCCATGTACAGATTCACTCCTGACTCTTCTACCTCTTTCCTGACAAGCAGTGAAGAGGAATGGGGAATGATGCACTGATCACAGTCAGTTATCATCTCTTGACTCCCCTTCCTCCTGACACCCTTCCCTTGCTCCAACATGAGTTGTCTCTCACAGGGTACAGACCTTCACAAATTCTTCACTGTGAGTCCTTTCCATGGGCTGCAGCTCT
This sequence comes from Myrmophylax atrothorax, assembly GCA_026770055.1. Taxonomy (NCBI): domain Eukaryota; kingdom Metazoa; phylum Chordata; class Aves; order Passeriformes; family Thamnophilidae; genus Myrmophylax; species Myrmophylax atrothorax. The sequence goes on from JAOXXN010000372.1 coordinate 96,120, forward strand.
TAAGAAGTGTTTCAGTTGTGGATGTTTTCCATCGTATACAGACCTTCAGGAACAGACTGCTTCAGCATGGTTCTCCCACGAGGCCAATCTCCTGCCAGAATGCTGATCCTGCATGAGTACCACTCCATGGTCCACAACTCTTCACAGCTTGTTCATCACAGGCTGCAGTATGCATATGTAGTGGGTTGACCTTGGCTGTACGACAGGTGCCCACCAATCTGCTCTACCCCTCCACTTCTCAGACTGGTAAGAGGAGAAAATAAGATGAAAAGAAACATTGTGATCAAGATAAAGGTACTTAAAGCAAAAGTAGTGGTCCTATTCACCTCCTTTCCCTTGGCTTTTATTTCTGAGCAGATATCATATGATATGGAATATCCCTGTGGTTAGTTTGGGTCAGCTGTCCTGTCTACATCCTTTTCCAAGGTCTTGCCCACAATCAGCCTTCTGGTGAGCGGGAATGTTGGAGAGACAGTGTTGATCTTATGGGAGCACTGCTAATCAGTAGCCAAAATGTGCAGCAATTTTTACCCTTTATTCACTACATTATCACAGAGGCACCACCAGCATCACTGATGGGCTCAACTTTGGGCAGTGTTGGGACCGTCTAGGAACTGTGTGGAACTGGCTGTGTATGGTTTTGGGGCAGCTCCCAATGTCTTTTCACAGAAACCACCACTGCAAACTCCCCTGCTACTTAAACTCTGCCATAAAAGCAACACAATTGGGAAGACTTATTATAAAAATAGTAAAAATAAATTCAACATTTGTTTAGTAGGCTTACAAAATTATTTTTGAAAAAAAAAATGGGCAGAGTAGGATTCTAGGTAGTATATTTACACAGAACATGCTCACTTTAATTCTGAATTTTGCCGTTAAATTAAATGAGTGAAAGAATTGGTTCCATATCTATTTTGAGTGTAAAGTTTAGGTTTTCTGAAATGAATTCCTGCAAAAGATTATGTGCATACCCTTGAACTATGCTTTTCAGGTAGCTAATTGTTCTTTATTGTATCTACTTTACAATAAATATTAGGATTACTCAGGATGATCACATAACGCATATTGATTTATTAGTGGTGCAGCCAGTAATAATATTTTATATGGCAAATATAAAATTAGCTATATTTTTTAACAGTCCTCAACTACCATCCATATACTATTTACTTAAATATTCTTAGTTGAAACCTCAAGAACAGAAGTGTTACCTCCTTGTTTTTCTTTATATGGCTTTGCAATTGTCTATCATGTTTAAGAAGTTTAATTATAAAAAGAAGAAACAAATTGTTACATTGGAAGAACATAATCAGCTTGGAAATTTAATGATTTGGAATTATGTGCATGCTTCAAAGGATAATAGTCCTTAAATGAGTCTGCCTAATCTTTCTTTCCAAACCGTTAAAGATGGAAATCATTGGTTTATATATTCAAGTGATTATGAAAGAGATCAAAACTCAGGCCTATTCCCTAATGGAAAACACTAAGTTAAATTCCTTTTGGCTGACATCCCATCCTGATCTCAGTGGAAGGCCCTGAAAACAAAAGCAATTTTAAAGAACAGGAACAGCTTAAGAGTGACAATCCACACCCTTCTATTTTGAGAAACAGCATATTTTCATTGTATTCATTCTTATTTATATTAAAATTGAACTATTATGCAAAAGATACACTACAATAGAAACTATTCTTTTTTTAAAGCAACTAGTGAGATTTTTTTATAAGAGCCCTTTTCCATAATGTAGTAGAGGATTAGAAGAAGTAAATCTTTTAGAAATAACAATGTAGGCAAATGCAAAGAAGGAAATAAGTACAGAATAAAAGTAGGGTCTGTGTTCCACAACACTGCCTTCACATTGCAGAGATCCTTACACTGAAAAGAACCAGATAAGTTACTGACTTCATTTGGGTTGATCATATGTCTATGGCTGGGAATGAACTTTTTCTGTACTTTATTGAATCAGGCTTGGAGTATTTTTTTTATTGGTCCTACCCTATATTAAAAAAAAACAATTTGCAATTATTGTTTTATTGCAATAACAAAAGTCATAAGGCAAGAGGCTATAGATATGATTAAAGCCTCTCTTTTTTGTTGTTTTTTTTTTCTTTTGTTTACTTTTATTCACAACACTGTTGGGGAGAAGTCACGTGTTTAAGAGGTTAGAAACTATTTTGACCCTGCAAATGTTTGATTGAAAGAACAAGGTCCAATCAAATGGGCCTTTGAGCAATCTGAGCTAGCAGAAGATGTACCTGCCTACATTAAGAAAGTTGGATTGGATGATCTTTGAAGGTTCCTTCCAACCCAGACCACTCTATAGCTCTATGGTACTATGATTCTGTGATTAATTACTTCCTGTGCATAGTCACAGTTTTCACCTGTGATGACACATGCAGTTAAGATACAGAGGGAAAACACAATGAACAAATTAATGTAGCTCTGGTTTAGGTTCATCACTACCCTACCCACCTTGCTGGACCTAAGGTCAGAAAGGGAAAGAAAGGATAAAGGCAGAATTGTGCAATAATACCTTGCTGGGCTTCTTAACAATGCTTCTACTGACTAATAAGAAGTAATTTCATCTATCGGATGACCATGTTAAATTTAGCAAAGTTACACCAATGTAAATAAGAGGCAAATTTGAACCAATGTTATAAATTCGCTTTTAAATAAAAGGCTCAAAATTATTTTGTTTTACTCTGTGATTGCCTGTATGTACTTGCTTAACAGACTTTTTCTGATTTAAATAGGTAGACTGAGGAATTTTTATTTATGTCCCACAGCAAATTCAAATGAGGCATTTTGCACACATAGGCCCTGGTTTTTATTTGTGCATCATCATCCCTGTTAATAACAGCATCTAATTAAGACATCCATTAAAAGTCCATAATGTTAATCTAATGAAAAACTCCAATAGAGCTCCATCAGGCTCTCCCTGCTAGTTTAACATTACACAACTTTAGTAACGAATGTCTTAATTAGATGTTGTTACTGAAAAGAATACTATACAACCAAAATTGACCATTATTCAAAATGGAGAGCAGTATTCCTGAGCACTAGTGCTCAATTGTCATGAATTATAGATGTCTGGGATACATATAAGGATTCTGTGGTTAGTTGTCATATAGCTTGACTGGAAACAGGATTCATTAATGGCTGAAGAGAAATACATTAATTCTTAGGAAATAAATTTAGCAGATAGGAGGGTATATTCACTTGACAAAATCAGTGTTTAGATATCTGGAAAAGAAATAATATTTATTAGTTAATAAAGTTGCCTACATCTGATGTTACATTTAGACAGATTACTGTACAGCTCTGAGTTACCAAAATATATTACTTTATTGAGGTATTGTTTAGCTGTTATTCATATTAGACAATTGTTACATCTGAAGGTAGTTCAGTATTGCTAGATATGCTAGTAGGAGTGGAATGGTGAAAATTTTCTAATTTAATTTGAATTTTATTCAATTACTGAAAACAACTGAAAGTTTCAACTTGTTATACAGCAAAATGTTATGAGGAAGTAGGAATACAGAATGACATAAGAGGAAAAAGGAATAGAAGAAAAGTACAGCAAAGCATTGTAGCATCATAACAAAAATAAGGAAGAAAAGCAGGGAATGATGATGAAGTGGGGTGGGTGGAAAGGAATTAATAACTGTAGGAATGAAATTAGAGATTTGCAAAAAGAAAAAAAAAGTATTTGTATTTTAAGTGTGTATTCCTGTCAGATTCTCGAACAGTCAACAGGAATTATTTTTAATGTATTTGATGCACAGTGTAAGGAAACAAGAAAGGCGGACCTATAATTTTGCTGTTATGCTTTTTGTAAATTTCTGTCTGGACACATGGGGTACTAATTTTATGTTACTATCACAGTGACAACTGAATTGACAAAGTAGATCACATCTCTGAAGTCCAAAAAATAAAGATTTTGGAGAACTACTCTAGCATATTACATTTTCTGTTCTCATTGTACTGAAACTCTCACTAACATACTGAAAGAATCAGACGTCATGTATTCGCCCACTGTACTTTTTTCTTCTTTCCCCTCCTTCCTTTATTGTATATTACTCAAGTTTTTTACTTCTCTCTTAAATTTTAAGAAGCACTTCCCCTACAGCATACTGCTTCAACAGAGGCTTTGTTGGTAAGTTAAATGAAAGTCAAAATCACAAAAGAAAATAAAAACCTTTCACGAATTTACTCCTGACACAAAAGCAAATCCTATCATATGCTAGACTGTAGCTGAAAATATGGGTATTTAAGAAAAATGAATACAAAATGTCCATTACAGACCATGCTTTTTTAAGATCTGTGAAATGTCTCAAATTTAAATTACTAATTAATTCTATTCCTTCAAGGAATAAATAAAAATTCAAAAGTTGTGACTATTTTACTTGATTATATTACTCTTCTGCTGGTTTTGTACTTTGTAGGCCATGGTAGTTTAGGGATTGTTATTAGTCCACTATAAGTCACTTCTAGATCCTGAAAAGTATCTCATTGTCACAAATCATACATTAAACTTTTGAGAAGTGTATGATTTCCATCTTTCTTGTAAAAATAAAAATGGTGTCCTCTTCAATCCTATCCGCTCTGGCTCAGACAACAACAACAACAAATCCCCAAACAGCTCTGGTTCTGTTCATGGTTTGCTGCATGGTCATATTGAAGCTTCAGTGTTACACTTACCTACTTGCCATCTTGATGTCCTCCCAAAATTATTGAAATTTCTTCAGACTTTTCATGGTTTTTTTCAAATACCAAATTAATTGTCTTTATTTTTTTGTTTGTTTGTTTAACAGTAGATGAACCCTATGATTTGTTGTAGACAGAGGAAAAATATTGGTTTTATATCCATTGGGAACCACATTAAAACTCCACTTTGTTTTTAATCATATGTCAAGTTGAGAAGTTAAGTAACATTTTGTAATCTTTAAGGCATGTGAAGAAAACTTTCTAAATTATCTGCAGGCAGAATCGCTCTGAATTAGTTGCTGATGTTGCTCTGACAATCCTTTGCTCAGTGTCAAGAAGTTAAAGGTGTATCCTTACACTAATCACAAAGAAATATGACAAGAAATGCAAACTGGTCTCCAAAAAATACCGTCACAGGAAAAAGATTGCACTCAGAATGATGTTCTTCAAATTATGCAGTATTTGCATTTAGAGATCACATTTACTGAGGAGAAGGGAAAAACCAACCAACCAACCAAAACAACCTTTGTGTTTTCAAATTTCTTTTCCAGTTAGTCCCTGCCTTAGAGGAACCCAGAACTACCACTTCCAGCCAAAGGAAAGTTCAGAAGAATTCTTTGAAGAACTGGTGCCGTAAAATTCTGTCTCATCCTGTACATCTGAACAACAGGTAAGATTTTCAAAGGGCACTGTCAGGTTTTATGAACTGGTGCAGAAACAGTGCTCTGGTTAACATCTGACACAACATGTTACCTGTATAACTTCACTCTAAACTTCACAGTGTATTTGTTTGCTAGCCCACAGGATTGGAATAGTATCTGTGCTTTAAAGGTACTAAGGATTCAATAGTTTTAATTTCCAGCATGCAGTGATTCTTAGGTTGCTTGCTTGGTTTGTTTGTTTCTTTGGTTTTCATCTGACCTCAGTGAGGCCATGGTCTTTAGCTCTAGATTCCTAAGAATTCCAGCAATAATCCTTTCCATGTATACTAGCTATACTACATATGCAGTCTAATAGTTCTAAATTTGGAAAAGTTTGTGAAAGACATTCAATATATATTTCCTATTCTCAACATCTTTTCTTTTTCTTAGTGATCCAAAGCTTTGGAAAAGATATTTTTTTATAATAGAATTGGAATTTCCATTAGATAACTGAGTGTTATATTCTTTGCGGGTGTCAAAAGCAAGCAGGATTCAAGCAACCTGTCTGTTTATAATATCTGCTGAAGAAAGACTGGAGCTGCAACTTAGAACCACTTGGTAAGAATGAGATAAAATTGACTAAGACAATAGCTCGGTAGTAAAGAATAATGACAATATAGCTGAAAAGCATGTCAGGAAACACTATAGAGGCAAAATTCAAAATAAAGGAATTCAGTTTCAAAGCCGTATTTAACTGTCAGTGTTGACTTCTTTGCACCAAGAAGGTCTGAGAGAGCAAAGTGGTTGTAAGTCATGCTAACAAAATTGTGCTGATGAAGGATAACAGGAAAATTGTATAGTCTCAAAACACATGGAGATGTATCAGTTTAATTACACATTTCAAGCTTTACTAAGAGCAAGGTAAGAAGCAGTCAGAAGTAACTCCAATATTTGGTTATCTCATCTATCACAAATTTTTATATCCTTCATATCTGACATTATTTTATAAATGAAGTGAACATTAATTAACATTCCACAAAATTTTTCTGAGAAAAAATTGTCTCTCTATGAACAGAACCTCTATAACTTATTCTCATAACTTCCTTTGGAATACTAGCTCCTGTTGTTAGTAATTTCGTAATTTGAATATATAAAATATTTTAAGAATAAAATGTATTAAAAACAAACCTCAGTTCTATGAACCAGGTGCATAGACAAATAACAGTGACATGGTTAAGGATTTATGGGGTAATTTGAATTGTTAGTAGCTTCAACACAGATAAACATGGATATCACACATGCCTGGGGAATATTCTTTTCTAGTCCTTTATCTCCAAGGTCAAAAGAGCTCACTATCTTTTGTTTCTTACTGACAAACTTTGACTTTCTACTGTTGTCAGCCAAACTGACTTCTTGAGCAATTATTTAATCAAACCAGCAAAAAAATGCAACTGTTATGAATTTGTAGGGAAAAAATTCCTTCATGAACACGACCAGATGACTAGTCACAACCACATAAGGTTGGGTGGCACAACTTCTTATTAATCCTGCTTTCATATTTTTAAGGGATCCTTAAGAAAATGAAAAGGTGAGATCTTATTTAGTGCAATTAATTTCCTTTTTTTCTGAATCTAACCACCAGGCAGTGTATTACAGCTTCTTATTTATGTCCACATCCTTCTTCCCAATAGCTTTCAACAGTGACACTCATTAGCCCACACTCAAATTTCCCATCAAGATTCTTCTGAGGCTTAATGAGAAATACTTATTTCTCTTTTTAATTTTAAATATTTGCTGAAACATCACCAGTGACTCACAGACTTCCTAGCTAAATAACCAAGAGCTTTTTCAGTACAAAGATTATCTGGCACCTATTTCTGCTGTGCGAATCTGTCCAAAACTTTAATGAAAGAGACTTCATAAGCAAACTCATGAAAGTATGTCCTTATTGCTGAAACTATGGACTTCTTATTAAAAAAGACACTCAAAGATAATTATTACTGATATTTTTTCTAGTGTGGAGAGTTGTTCACCTAAATGCAATGAAATTGTTTTGCTTTACCACTACTTGGCCCCTGTTCAATCACTGTCTTTCAGTTGAGATCTGTAGATATGAATAATGTGCACATGTGATGATGATAAAAAAGAAAATTACTTAAAACATAGTTTACATTATGATTAATCTCCCTGAAAATGTGTTTTCCACAGTTAACAAACAGTTTTCTGCTATGATAGCTGATAAATCAGATGGTATGCTCTAATTTCAGAAGATTACTGCTTAAATGGATTTCAGAGAGGTAGCACTATATCTCCTTCATTGTTGTTTATCCCCCTTTTTCCCCAGCAGAATTAATGTGATTCTCTGTGAAAGCTCCAATTTGGTGCAGCATGGCTTAAAGACATTCTGTTCAGTGCCCACAAAGCACCAGATCTATAAGCACAAAACCAGAGCATTTCTACCAGTGCTTTGGGCTAAAGAACAAGAAACATAAAGAATGTTTGAATTAGGAACTCATTAGGATTAGTATCACGACTCTAACCTTTGTGTTACATGTAGGCAGTGTAATTCACTGAGTAAGTAACGCTAAAGGAAATTATGAGAACAACTCAATTTCCACACCATCTGCATTCACAAACTCAGTTACATGTTAGGAAATTGGTTTGCTTGGTGCTATATGACTGTGATCACAAGAAGATACTGTCTTCAGGAAGTAGATATCCTGAAAACAGGATATAAAAGTCCATAATTTTCTTATTTATCAGCTCATTTTTTTATCAATTATTTTGTTTGCCTACATAATTTGAACTAGTTGAATGATAACTGCTAATCTGCAAATATTTGTGTGACCCATGGTGTTTTTTCTTTTGAACAAATCAAAGGGATTTTCCCACAGTTTTATACAATTTATTAAATTATATAACTTGGAGCATTCTTTTACAATTCAAACAGATTCCCAAACTGTAAACAGAATAACACTGTGTAAGTTTGGCGTATGATTACCTTGCTTCTATACATCAGTACATCTTTTCAATAAATAAAACCTGCCTGAATCCACTGGTATTTTGGAGCAGACACAAAGCCTAAGTAAATTTAATGGTTTTGCCAAATAACCAGTTGGGGAGTTCACCAAAATGATGGATTTCTTTTCTTGCAGTTTGCTGGTAAATTGATCCTTTTGAGCTTTAAGAGACAAAAGTGAAGGGAGACTGTGTTCATCTGTACAGTGTTGGATGTTTTACTCTGCTTATCAAAGGAAACAGAAAAGTGTTTTTAAAGTACTTTGGTTTATTTCAAGTTAGAACAAGTAAAGGTTACACCAAGGGATCAAAGTAAAGTAATTAAACATGTTTGAAGCATTCATATATCCATGCCAATTACAGCACTTTTAAAATTTTATTACTGTTGCCTTACCAATGAACTCCTCTAAAGTAAATGCTTCTTTTACTAGGAAAAGGTCAGTGGTGCATATGCATTATATTGGTTTATGTTGTTTTGCACTTCTGTTATTTCACTTTGTTTGTTTGTTTGTTTGTTTGTTTGTTTGTTTTAAAATGTGATTGGTTGGTTTTGTTTTTGTTTGTTTATTTGCTTGTTTTCTTTGTTTTATGTTGGTTAGTTTGGTTTGGGGTTTTTTTAGCAAACGCTATGGTTTCATTAAAACAGGTATCCTGAAATGACCGCTTGTGAGGTTCTGTTCTTTCTCTTCACTGCAAGTAAAGATCAGGTTCATGACCACCTGAGGAACCTGGATGTACATAAGTCTGTGGGATCTGATAAGATACATCCCAGATTTCTAAAGGACTGCTGATGTAATTGCAAAGCCACTCTCCATGATATTTGAAAAGTCATGGCAGTCAGGTGAAGACTCAGTTTACTGGAAAAGGGGGAAACATTGTACCCATCTTTAAAAACAGCAGAAATGATTGCTCTGGCAACTGTGGACCTGTCAGCCTGACCTCTGTGCCTGGGAAGATCATGGAACAGATCCTCCTGGAAACTCTGCTAAGGCATGTGGAGATAAATGGATTTGACAAGACAGATAAGAACGTGGTTGAATCATCCCATCCAGAGGATAGTGGTAATGGCTCAGAGTCCTGATGGATATCAGTGATAAGTGGTGCCTCTCAGGGGTGTTTATTTGGACCAGCATTATTTAATATCTTCATTAATTACATAGATTAAGGGATTGAGTGAACCTTCAGCAAGTTTGCAGATGGCACCAAGCTGAGCGGTGTAGCTGACTGTAACAGACTGGGTTCTAATAGATGCTGTAAAGTGACAAAAGTGTTGTTAAGAGGTTAGCAAACAGTATCTTTATTACCAGAGGTGGCTAAATGACAGGAGTTTTGAGGGAAAAAAGGACGAGGGAGAGAGAAGGAAGGAAACCAAAGGCAATAAGCCCAAACATTCAGCATCCCACTCACCAAGCGGAATTGCTCATGCCAGGTTGTCTTACCAACCCAAACATCCAGATTCTCAGGAGAAAGAGGCGGAGACTGAAGTTCCAAGGCACTGGCTGGCTCACTGCAATAACAGACACCCCTGTTATTTTAAAAACAAGGTTTTCTCGTGTGGCAAGCAAGCAACCAGAGCAAAAGTCATCTGCCCTTAAAATACAGTCTGCCAGTGATGTCTGATTGGGCAGGTGTGGCCAGCACCGCCCAGCCAGATGTCCCTGTCCCCTCCTTCTGGTTATGTAAGGGTCTTCTTTTTGGGCATGTGCGCAGGCATTGGAATTCCCCCTGGGCATGCGCGTAACCACCTGGGGGGTCTCTGAAAAAATTAGCCTGGGGGCAGCCTTCCTCTCTTTCCTCTTCACTTTCTCCTCCAAATGACCTCTAAATGCAGTTAGCAAATCAGAGAAAACTAATTATCTTTAATTTACAGAGAGGTCTGTCTTTAGGGATGAAGTTTCTTTCTTATCAATGCTTGTTACCAGTAGCCCTGCAGAAAACATAAACTTTGTCCAGATGGCTGGCCAAAACCAGACCAAAAAATGTCAACACTTCCCAATACAGTGACACCTGAAGGATGGGATGCCATCCAGACCTGGACAAGTTTGAGAAGTGGGATCATGAGAATCTCCTGAGGCTTAATAAGAACAAGTGCAAGGAGCTGCACCTGGGTTGGGGCAACCCCCAGCATCAACACAGCCTGGAGGATGAAAGATCAAGAGCAGCCCAGCTGAGAAGGACCTGGGGGAGCTGGTGGCTGAGAGGTTGGAGATGAGCCATCCATGTGCCCTCACAGCCCAGAAAGCCGTGTGTCCTGGGCTGCATCCAAAGCAGGACGGGCAGCAGGTCAAGGGAGAGGATTCTGCCTCTCTGCTGTGCTCTGGTGAGACCCACCTGCAGTGCTGCCTCCAGTTCTGGGGTCCCAGCACAGGAAGGACATGGACCTGTTGGAACGAGTCCAGAGGAGGGCCATGAAGATAATCAGAGGGATGGAGCACCTCTCCTAGGAGGAAAGGCTGAGAGAATTTGGATTGTTTGGCTTGGAGAAGAGAAGGCTGAAGGGTGACCTAATTGCTGCCTTCCGGTACCTGAAGAAAAAAGAAAGACTATTTCCAAGAACCTGCAGTGACAGGACCAGGAAGAATAGTTTCAAACTGAAAGAGAATAGGTTTAGATTAGATGTCAGAAAGAAATTCTTACTGTGAGGGTGGTGAGGCACTGGATCAGATTGGTTTTTAGGGCAAATATATTTATTTTTCACCATGCTTATATAAAAGTCTACTTACTTTCTCATTGATTTCGGTTTGTCTCCTACTATTTTTAGCATGTATGGTTCTGAGTTGTCCTGAAAGCAAAGTACTATATTCATCTTTCTTAAATATAAAGCTGAATAAGTGTACTGTGCTGAAACATCATGTTCCCCATAGAGATGGACTTACCACCCCTACCCACCCTGCCTTTCTCCTCAAAAAGAAAAATGAAAAAAGCATTGTTATGAGCCAATGATCAGTATTATTCTCACAAAAGTAACAGCCTGAGTTGAATAAAGGATAAAAAGCAAATCTGTCAGCAGGTGGTCTGATTGATATGTTTTACCAATTGTCCTGTTGCAGCTTTGAAGAGCTGATAATTTAAAACTATGACTGGTCAGTATAGTCAAATGTCCACCACAAAAATAATGTTAGTGGTCAAGGAATTCTAAAGCAACTGTCGGGGAGACTCTGATTTGACATTTGTTTCACAGTACAGCTCTATTCTGTGTTGAGGTACAGATTTCTGTTAGAACAACTTTTAGACTGATTCCCTTTAGAAAGCTCAAAGGATTAAGTTCAAATAAAAGACTCATAGAATGCTTAGGGTTTGAAGCAATCTTAAAGATCTTATATACCCTCACAGAATTGTGTTTAACATCATTTAACAAAAGAATAAACTCTTACATAAGTATTAGAAGCCTACTATATTGTGCTTAAACCTAAACACATGTAATTTGTTAGACACAAAGGATTTTTTACTGAAGCAGCCCCCATTTCCTTTAGACAAGAGCAATAGAAGAAAATTATTTTGTCAGTAGAGTCATATAATATATTAATATAATATAATGTATATGTGCACGTATATGTATGTATAAACACCTCATAAATAGCACTGAAAAATTCTGTAATTTTACAGAATTGTGTTATCACAGAATGTTTTGGGTTGGAAGGGACCTTAGAGATTATCTTGTTCCAACTGCCCTGCCATGGAAGGGACACCTTCCACTAGACCAGGTGGTTCAAAGCCCCATCTAACCTGGGCTTGAACAATTCCAGGGATGGAGCAGCCACAGCTTCTCTGGGCAACCTATGCCAGTGCCACGCAACCCTCACAGGAAAGAATTTGTTCCTAATATTTTATGTACCCTATTTCAGTTTGAAGTGATTTACCAATGTCCTGTCACTAAATGCTCAGCTTTCTGGTAGGCCACCTTTTGTACTAGAAGACTGCTGTAAGGTTTTCATATTCATAGAACTTCTTCAGTTTTCTCTATCCTTTTACTTTCAGATCAAGGTCTACATCCATCACATGTATAGGTTCTAGGTTCTCTAATTATGACTACCTAACAAAGTAGATATTATAACGGTAAAGTTATTGTACCCTTTTGAGCGTGTTAAGGAACAGTCAAAAAAAGCAAATTATACCATGTATTTGAATACATGGTAATGTGCTTTAAACTCCCTCTTAAAACAAGAAAAAAACCTGTCAAAAACCTCCAAGTATTTCTGACATTTCTGTTATTAGCTTAAAACAAACTAACAAAGAAACAATATTATGATGGCAAATTACACTTTTGTTTTAACTAATATTTTGCTAAAAGCAATTGCACTGTGATGGGACCGAAGCTGGACTGAATACTGAGAAGGAATCAAATAACCTTTAATGTGACCCAAAGAAATGAAAGAACATTGTAAAGAAAAGAGCGGAAACATTAACAGAAAACTATTTCAGGGTTTTATTTTTGCTTCTAAGACCCTCCCTGAACCCTCATAGCTAATGTGCTGCAACTGCAGCTACGCATTTTAGTTCTGAGCTACCTAATGACTCTACTCATCTCCATCTTCTGAGGTTAGTCAGAACTGGAAAGATTATGCCACACACATACAGAGCTCTGCATTCTTTTACATTTTGGCTTTAAAATTCTTCCTATTTAAGGAGGATAGGTTCCAAATAAATAACCTAAGAATCCCTGGTTTTTTATCCTCACTGAGCCTTGACTCAGAATAAACTCTAGAACATCCCTTGTGATCACAGACCCAGACCCAGATCCAGACACAGACTCCCCCCCCCCCCCCCAACACGTATGGAGAAGCACACACATGTAGGCTGTTTTCTGCCTGAAAAGAAATTTCCCTGGTACTGCAAAGGTGACTCCAAGTTTGTGGGGTTGAGCTTAAGTCAGAGTTTCACCCCATGTGTTAAGTCCCCATGCATGCTGCTAAGTTGGTACATCTTCAGAGATACTACTGTCACCATAGGAAATGGCTTGTATGCATATACTGGTATTTGTAGCAATTCTCCAAACTAGCAGCAGCTATATCACAGGGGATGATTTTTTTCACAGCTTGCTCATTTCACTAAAAAGGAAACAATTCCACTTGTCCTTGAGCAATCCAATTTTTCAGAAATAGAAATATAGAACTTGTATGCAGCTGAAACAAAACAAGATAGAATCCCTCATTTAAAGATCATTCAGAAACTGATTTTGAGCCTTAAAATTTTACATAAATATAAAAAAAAATAGAGAAAAAAGAATTCATATTTTTTGTTGGTTTCATTAAATTGTGAGTCAGGCTAAAATTATTAGTACTACATGACTCTTATACACACGCACTTATACATATATACACATATATATATACACACACATAGAATGTCACATTTATGGTCAAAGTGGAAGAAAGTTGATTGAGAAATCATGGAAGAAGCTGATTTTGTGTTATTTTCTGCACAATTTTGCAGTCTGCATTGATTATGATAAGTATGTTGACTCAAAAAACATTAAATTAAGCCACTGAAGTTCTTCAAACCCAAGAAGGCTCCTGAAGTAAAGTAGAATGCAGAGTTTCTACTGAGTGCTATAAAAAGTCCCTGAAGGCAAGCACTACCCACTTGATATGTATCCACCTCCATGCCCTTTTAGCTATTTTGAGGAGTGTTTTTCACTTCTGACCTGTAGTGGGTCTCTTGTTGGAGCAGTGCATACAACTTTTTTCTACTGTTTTAATATTTTATTCGCATGGATGTGTCCTTGCTTCAAAAAGTAACTCTAAGTCTTATATTTTTGAAACAGGTATATTTGTGATTAAGACAATATTACATCTATTATCTGACCTACTTGCTGTCTTCCTAGTTTTCATATTATATAAAAATTATGAAAAGGTTGTTCTGTCCATGAAATCAAGACAACTGTCTTAACTTTTGCATCAAAAATTTCCAAAGGTCAAAAGCCTTCATAAAAACAGTTCAGTCCAACTCTAAATGCTTTGTTCTTCAACCCTCAGCATACTTTTTTTTTTAAGGTGGTTTCTCAATTAGATTACTGAATTACAAAATGAAAAAGCAATCTATAGTACAGTTTGACCAGTATTTTTCTGTTGTAAATCTTTTACATACAAAAGAAATATGCACCTACCATAATATAAATGGAAATGAAGCTCTATACAGATTAGTGGACACAATATCAAAATGACTAATTTTTCAATATAAAGTGAGAAACAAAAAAGAAGTCTGACATGTGGTACCTAAAAAAATCAAAGTATTATTAATATAGATAGCTCTTGAAACAAAAAAAAATCAAAAGAGCAGGGAAATAAAGGAGCATTTTTCAAATGTGGGAAAGATCATAGTAAGACATACAAAATCATTGTTTTTCTATTCTTATGAGCTTTAAAATTGTATACAGAGGTAGAAAAACAACAACCTTAATAGAAGACTTCAACCATACCGAAGATGGCTACTGAATAGATTTTTCAACATAAAATGAGTAATTTTACTCACAACAGGACTCTACATAAAAACAACAAATCTTCCATCTCAGTGGGTCAGTTTGACATCTGCAATATATAGGTTTTGGATGGCAGCCTATATGAATGACATTTTGGTATCAAGCCATAGTCACATGAATAGTCAATTTGAATAAATTCTTAGTCTTTCTAACAGCAGTATAAAGTCTTTGCACTTTGGCAGTAGACTTTTAGCCAGTAGTTACTCTTTCTATTTGTCAAGGGTATACATAACTAATATTCTTTTCATAACTTCTACAGTGATTAATAAGTCAATTATGCTAAATGAAAAAAAAAAAAGACAAAAATATCAC
>JAOXXN010000372.1:111370-128772 GCA_026770055.1 Myrmophylax atrothorax
GCTAAATGAAAAAAAAAAAAGCCAGAAATCTCCCTCTCTGTTGTTTGGCCATCTGACACAGGATTTTAGGTTATGAAGTGTAACTCTTGCAATTAAGGCTTAAAAAAAAAAAAAAAAGCATGCACAAATACAATTTTTTAAAAAGCCTTTATCAAAACGTTGTTCCATTTATAGAATTAGCTGTATTAATTTAACAAATAATATTCTTATAATAATCTTAGACTTAAAAATCATGTTAATGTTAACTCCTAATTTAAAGTATCTGTGCTGAACAAATGGTTTACTCAAAACCTAGTAAGCATAAGTCAGCATAGAAAATGAGAATAGGATGACAAATTCATCCAATTAGACATTATTTTTAGAAATAAACAGGTTTTTTTGATCCAGAGGTCAGATAATAAATTTAATCTTTGCACATAAACTAAATCTGTGGAAAGCTACTCACAATGTTTGTATTTTTAATGTGAAAAGACTAAATGATTAGTCTACATAGTGTAGCATCTACAATAATTTATTTAAATATACTGTTAGCTGATAATTATTCAGGCTAAAATCCAGCATTAAACTTGCTGAGCTAGTGTCTGCTAATTATAAAGTGGGATTTTCAAAACAAATATGGAGTCCCTTTTCCTACAGGTTCAAAATGAAAAGCAAGTCTATTTTAATCTAGAAGTGTAAATGAATAGAAAAATAATGTGTATAATTTTTTTCAAGAATGATTCTTAAAAATACAATTTTCGATAAATTAAGCAAAATGGGAATAAAATATACACTTGTTCTTTTTATGTCCTGATTTTCAGAGTATAATGCCTATTTGAATTTAAATTTTCCCTTCAAAATTAGGGAAGCTACTTGAGTTTTTTTCCCATTTTGAATATTCTTGGGTATTTGACTCACACTGAGGCCTGAAGCTTTAAAAATCTTTGTTTCTTTGTTGCTAATAAATATTTCTACTTATTCGTAAAACAGTGTGAACACACAAACACACACACACAAACACACAGACACACACACAGAGATTAATTATGTAAATCAAAATCAAAATAAAAAGAGACTTGCATGGGAAAAAGATCTGTTCACTCTCAGGGCATCACTGCATATTTTAAGCTTATCTGCTGTACTCATGCTTTTCTACAGAGTGAGCTCTATTAATTCATCAAATTAAAAAAGAAAAAACCACTCAGTCTGCCATTATGACAGAACCAATTTTAGTAAGACTGAGGAATAAATGAAAGGCATCAGTGCGGTAATTAAAGCTTCATTCTTTCTAATTAGTTTTGGATTTGATCAACCTGCAAGATGTGGAAATACACTACTAAAGAAGGGTTAAAATATCCTGGAAGGATTTAGTAATTATAGATATTGATTACTTTTAGACCACTTTGAGCTGACAGGATAAGAAAGACCCACTTGTCTCACTGTTTGGTCCTTTTATTTCTCACAAGATTGATGAGTTAATAAACAGGGAGCAAGCATTCACATAAATTCAGCATCTGTAATATTTGTCACCTTCTGAATTACTTGGATGAGAGGAACATCCTTTATGTGAAGTCACCAGAGAGGAGCAAGCAGACCTGATCTTCAACCTGTGCTCCTTCCTCTGGACTAATACAGTGCTGATGTTTAAAGAGGCAGCACTATTAGGCAAAAACTCAGTAGAGATGAACTATGTTCCTTCAGTGGGAACTCCTGTCATGCTCCAATGTTTTTCCCTGTTTGTAAAACACATCTTCTTCATGCATTAGGGTCTAACCTGCCATTTTCTACATACACTATCTTTTCTTGAATAAATCTACCAAAACCATACTTTCTAGCACTTTCTGTGTTTCTTGTCGCTTTACTCCTTTTATTTAAGTTTAAAATTAATTAAAAAAAAATGAAGAGGTGCATTATTTAGTTATAAAATTAATTAAAAACCTGAAAATGAGGGAATGAATTGGAATTATTATTGGAAATAAATACAATGCATTACTATAGTATCAAAATAATTGAGGGTCTTAAATTCTGCTGCAACAGACAAAGTATCTCTGCTTATAAAACTTTTTATACAAACAAGCTTTCTGATCAACTGTACCCTAAAGTGGAAGAAAAGTATGAAAGACAATTTACGATGGGTTTCAGTTATAGGAATGTTGTGAATGTTGTGTTAAAATGAGCATAGAAACAAACTATAAGAGACAGAAATTCTCATTTGAGGAAAGCATCACATTTTATGACATTCAGAGGAAGCCAATACTGTTAAAGTATGGAATATAAGTGAAGTCATATAAGCACTCTTAAATTCTCTGTGTAGCTACACTATTTAGTAAACACACAGTGCTAAGAGCATTTTGTAGCCCCAGGTTAGATTACACTGCAACACTTCTGGACTCTTTCAATTTTCTTCTTTCTGTGTCACTGCTGAATTGTATTCCCCTGATCCTCTGCCAAATTTAATTGTCTGAATCCCTGAAGAAATATACTCTGTGTGCCCTCCTTCCTTCCTACGTTCACTCAAATCCATGCAGGCACACCATACTTTCCCTCTTCTTGCTTCTAGGAGGCAGATAAGTTTCAACATAAAATTTTCTAAAACAAATTACTATTTTTTTCAGTCTTTGATTTTTTTTCGTTGGTAGAGATTAATGCTTCAAATTTTCTCTAATAGAAGCACTGAGTAAAAAACCTGCCTTTTCTCAGCTATTGTTCACAACATGAGATCAGATTTGCCGTTTGTTAAAGTGCCATTTTAAAAATGGCTATTGCCTTTTAAATGTCACAATGACGATGAAGTGAATCTGAGCTCAAAGAAAAATGTTGGCCCCTTATTTTGCAAGGAAGCAGAGAGCACACAGAGAGAAGGTGGCAGGAGACCTCAGTACAACTGACCTGAATGAAAAAATCACTTTCTCAAGTAGCCATTTTTTGTAATGATAGTCCATAGCTTTAATCTCATTGACCTTATGGGGTATACAGAGGTTTTGAAACATGGTGGGGTTTTGCTGGATTGTATTTTATTGACATTGATGAACACTTTTTCAGATGACAAAACTACAACAAAATATGCTTAATAATTGTCATTTAATTATTAAATGATTAAAACCCTAGAGTACTAATTCAATACATGTTAGGAAATGTTCAATAAATTTCCAGTTTAAGAATATTGTGTATAAAGTTGTAATTGCTCAATACATTCCATTTAGATATTTTCAAAACAGGAACACGAGGCACCAAAACATAAACAAAAAGGAATGACCTTTTATTTTGAAATGTACATTTTGTATCCTAACTAAATAGAAAGCAAACAAACAAGAAGAACCAAACAAAAAACCCAGAAGCCAACAAAATAACCCTGCCGCCCCAAAAAACAAGAGATGAACTATAGAGAAAACACAGGAATACAGTAGAAAATTTTACTATGGGTAATTCCATTTTTCTGGGACTTACAGACAATCTTTAAATTTCTTATAGGACAAACCTGTTTTCTTTCCATTGTTATTTAAGAATACATGTGTGTCTTTCCTGAAATTTAGAGTAACATGGAAGTGTTTTTGTCATTCTACTCTATAAATATTAATGGTCAGATAGATGTCAATATATATACCAAGGACAAGAAACTTATTTTCAAGGATACCTAATTTTAAAATGTAATTTTAGTGCCATAACAAAAATCAGTTAATTAATATGACCTTCTGGAATTTCATTGTGTATTCATAGGGATATCTTATATCTTTTTAAGGCACACAACATTTTATTTTATACATGAAGACAATTAGAAAAGGCATCAATAGCATTTCTTGTTATAATTTGTCTTATATTTTACATAATGATCTGCAAATTCTTAGGAGTGTATGGTTAAAAAAAACTCTCAGATTTTCTTATATCACTGAGTACTAATATGCTATTCTAACTAATAAGGCTATATTAGCCACAGGCTAAAAATCTTAATCTTACTTTCCTCTTTTTTAGAGTATCAGAAGACTGATTTTTCGAACTGCTAAATTACTTGACAAATAGAACCTTTTCTACATATTAGATCTTTAGTTAGATATTCAGTCTAACTCTGTAAATCCTAGACCGAGCAAATCCTGTGGAATAGTAGTACTTAAGTAGTGGCCTCTGACACAGAGTTAACTCTTAAGAGTTTCCTACCTAGAAGAACAGCATGGCATGCTGCATCAGCTCCATACCTTGATTTTTCCCCCATTTTATTCACAGAACTTGCACCACACAAGCCAGTTGTCTGACAAATTCTGTCTATATTATCATTCTTACAAAGAACTACCCAGAATTTTTTTACCAAAGTGTCAGACAGGCCTTGAACTGTCATTTATCCCTGGTCAGCTGTAGGATTTTTGTATTGCCCTTTGATTATCACCTTTGATCTTTAGTCTGAGGCTAGGCACTAAACTTTGTGTTGTTCTTTGTATCATGACATAAAAACTGACAGAACATATAAATTGACAGAGCATATAAAAATGTTGGGTTTTTTTTTAGAAAAACAAACTATACACAAGGAAACATCAGTTCTGATTAAACCTCAATTCCACAACAGTATTCAAGGACTAAAGGGAGAATAGAAATCCTCATGTTGTGACATTGTTTAAGTAAGATGCCTGTAAAAACAGAAGAGTGTAAACCAGCAGATTTGTATCACACTGCTGTAGTGATCTCTGTACTGCTTGTATCAGCAGGAACTAAATTTATTCTGAGCTTCTATAAACGATTTTGTGATGCAATGTAGTTAGAGTTTGGGTATTTTTGTGTGAATTCAAGGATACTTATTAGGCAATATACTTCCATTTCCATTTCCATTTTGTGGGGAAAAAAATAGACTTGTACATCAAGAAAATTAAAAAAAAAATAGAGAACAAAACTCAGTTAATGCTTCATGATTTCAACCCCACAGGGATACATCGCTGAATTTTCTTTGTTCTCCATTTCTGTTTCTGACCAGCATCATGAAATGTTTAAGTGTCTGATATTATGTTGACTCAGATGATATTGTGGACACAGGGTTATGAAAGTGGGATACAGACATCAAGAGAAACCTGACATCATTCATCAGTGTGCATTGCTAGCAAATTTCTAGGTGGCAAGCCAAATCTTTAAAAGTATTTGTTTATCAGTGTATATGAAAAATGCTCAGCTATTTATTTTAGGCCTTTTCACTCTACTGAGTATTCCACACATGATATATGTCTAGATGGGGTTTTCTTACACTTTGGAGTACCCACTTAGAAACCTTTTTGAAAAATACTTATCTGACTCTGTTTCAAGAACCAATATTCCAGCTCTAGTTACAACTATTGAGCTCAACATGTTTACCTCATCCTGATGAGGATGAAGAGGTGGCTTACCATTAAGCACCTGTCTTGGGAAAGGACAGTATATACTGTCTTTAAATACTGTCTTTAATTCAGCAGACAAAAGCATCCTTGGGGAGGCTGGGGAAAACAAAAACCAAAACCCCAAAACAAAAAATCATTTTAACAATAAAAGCAACCAATCAATGTAATAACTTCTCTAGGGATCTGGGACATTTTAGACACCTCTAAATCAAGATTGTCTATCATTATAAATTTCATTCAATCACACGGGAAAGACTGATGTAGAATTACTTGTTAAATTGTATGATCACTGTCTTAGAGCTGATAAGAGTAATGGAATAAGATTTATGGATTTGTGATTCTATTGTAAGCCAATAAAGAACAGAAAATACTGCTAGGTTAGGGAGAAGGTATCTTGAATAATGTTAAAGTATGCTCAAAATTAGTGGAACAGCAGCCTGTCTTTTTCTATCGACTCGAAGTCCAGAGCTTTTGTTTTCTATGAATCTGGATAAAAAGCATTGTTATTAAATTATTTGCTGGATGATTTTTCAAAATGCAGATTAGCTTAAAGCTGTCTTATTAGACAAAACTGCAGTCAGCATAGAATAGCTCATGTTACTTTTGTCATCTGCTGTTTCAGTTAAATGCTCATGCTGCTGAGGTTCTTGAAAAAAACCAAAACTTTTAAAATGTGTCAAAAGAATGTACAAAGCCTGAAGAGAATTATAACAACTTTTATGCACCTGTGGTGGAAATCTGTCTGTCACCTGGATAATACATTCAGATTCTTAAAGATATCACTGATAAATTTGAAAATAAGGAGAGTTTACTTAAGATTTATTTAAAGCAGCAACAACAGGAAAACAATCATCATGCTGATAAGTAGAAAAGGAAGAGCTGTAGTTAAAATATTAATATATTCATTTCCCCTCAAGGTCAATCATTATTTGGAATTCTTTAGCCCAAGAAAAAAATTAGCTGACTCAGACTCATAGTGAGGAATCTACCTATATATATTCAAGGAACCATTTTGTGACACAGCAATAACAGCTGAAGTCATGTAGGAAGAGAACAATCTGGATCATGAAAGCTCATCTTACAAAAACAAGTTATTGTAACTGTTAGTTCACAAACCTTTCAATATTTTTCAAGAATTCAGAATTTTCTGCAGTTGTTGTCAGTAAAGGATTGGGTCCTGTGCAAAGAAAGCATCAAAACATATTTATTTTTCAGTATATTTATTTTCTTGAAAGGACGGATAATTTTCCTTTTAGGTTATTAGTTCTCAAGGACCATGTTGATTCAAAGATGATAGTTTATTTTTGTTAAACTACAAATAAACATAGACATATTCAGGAGCTATATTTTAGAAAGGATTCAAAAAAAGTCTGATATTTTATGAATCCAAAGCAAATTCTAATTCAGTCTAGGAAGCAGAAAGTCAGTTTTAAAGGGGGAAAAATACAGAAGTATCAAACATTCTAAGTGCTGACTTCGTCATCGTTCCTGGAAAAATTAAGTATCAATTAGGACTGTTGCTATTTCTTCAAAACAATTGTTTTAAAATGCTGTATCAGTACTGTGATTAGTGTCTGGACATCTAGTCTGTACGACTTAATTAAATGGTTCTGAGACCATTCACTGGTCATCTGGCATGGCTGTTCTGCATACAAACACAGATGTCTCTGCTGCTACATTTCCTTAGCCTCCTAACAGGGGTATTTGCACACAAACTGCCTGCTGGGAATTCTGCCTGGACATTACAAATAATATCTCTATATTTCTCTGAAAGATGTGGTTTGTCCTGCACCAAAACCTGCAAGGAATCATAGAATTATAGAATCGATTGGGTTGGAAAAGACCTCTGAGATCATCAAGTCCAACCATTGGTCCAGGATTGAACATGGTTGACAGTGCAGTTCTAGTATCCGTGGACACCCTCTGCCACTGTTCTTTTTCTTCCAGGTGCTAATGTGGCCTTAGGGTTTTTTAAAACTGAGATTGAGGGTGTTTAGTAAAACTCTGAATTCAGGTGCCATTATGGCACATAGAGTGGGATGCAAAAAAGATGCTATGTGATCTCTGCACTGAGATCACAGTCTGGTGGTGATCAGACTGGTTAGTGATTTTCTTGGTCAATGTAACCTCAATTTCTGACATCAGAACTAGAGATGAGCAACTAGTAGTATTTGATAAAAGGAGTCACTTTCTTGGGCTGAATTCCTATGTTTCCTCAAAATATTTTCTTCAGGAATACAATACAGGCAGAGTGGATGGAACAGGTCAGAAGAATGTGTTCTTGAGGATGATTTTCTGTCCATGTCTCTCTGTGGCAAATCTCTGGGTATCCAATTTTTTTTCAGGGGTGAGAGAAAACATTTCATCACAAGATTAAAGTATTCCCTAATAGAAATTCCTTGGCAATGGGGATTCAAAGAATGACTCAGAGGTGTCTTTGGCAGGATGTATTTATATTGATATCTTACATTCCTTTTTCTTGCTTTTAGTTTGTTTGGATTTTTTCTTTTTCTTTATAAAGTAGAAAAATCTATGAAAGTCTGATCTTGCAAAATATTATTGCAGAAAAAGATTAAAGTTATTCTAAATGCTGCAGAAATCTATTCAGTTCTAGATAGATCACATATACTTCTACAAACCAAAACATAAATGAATGAGTTCACCAGGTAAGAAGGCAGTATATTGACAACATGCAATTGTTGAGTTGAATCAAAATTAAGTATTAATCTTTGAAATAATTTTTATATACAATAGATGAACATACGAAAAGTAAGATATTAAAACAAGAAGCATTAAATATTAACAGGTTTTCAGATCAGAAACCACTCACTCAAGGGTTTTGAATTATCTGCCAGACAATGAAGATGGGAACTAATTAAGCAGAAAATTAGTTCAATGGTAGCGAAGTAGACAGCTATAACAATTTAAAAAATCCCACCAAAATGTTTGTGGATCATGATGGTAAAGAGGGTAGAGGGTTATAAACAGTTGTTCTCTCATATATGTGGTACTGAAATGCTCTTGTGGGGCAAATGCACCGTCTGTCAATTTTGGTACAAGGTAGCTGGATGCTCATAGCAGACATTAGCCTTGCCCCCTCCCTGGGGTTTCCTGGGATGAGATCAGTTTATCAAAATCAGCAGTACTTAGGACTTTATGTCTTATTACCAACTGTAACCTTGTGGTATACAGAGAAATGTTCTCATTTCTAAAGAAATAAACTGGTACATATTTTTTACTGATTAGATGTGATATTTATATGTGTTCTGTTATTCACATTTCTGGTTGCATTTAATTCAAATCACAAGTTCTGACACAATCTGTGAAAATTTCTTCTTCCATCTGTAGAAATAGAAGTGCAAACCAAAACTATATGGAATTTTTTTCCGTATTAAATGTTTTCATGTTTTCTATAAAGTTTTGATTAGTAACGTAGTATACAAAAAAGGGCTATAGTTTATACTATGAATTTATACAGGATAAAATCCTATCACATTTGTGCATATATGTAAATGAAAGGTCTAAGAAAGTGCAATGATAGCTAAATTTAACTTCTGTAATAAGTGCCCACAAATTTATAACATTGCATTTTCTCCTTTGCATTTGTTGAAAAAATTTATTAAGTATTTTTAAGAGTTGAACCATCCATTTAATCTTAATGGAATAATCTCAAATGCATGTTTTACATCTCCAACACAGGAGCTACCTGATTTGCTGGCATTATATTCTGTTCCATGAAATGTGAAAGCATTCTGTTAACAACCAGAAAAAGAAGCCATACTCACTTAAGTTTATATTAGGTGTTGTAACACATGATTAACTGCAGAATATCACTTTGTGTAATCTAAAAAATAACTTTTTGTGTGTCTCTGCTATCCTCCCTGCTTATTTTGGCCCAGATAATCTAGAACAACTCTACTAGGTATTAAGTCATATAAAAAAAAGTTAGTACAGAATTCTAATTTCATTGCAAGTATCCCTATTTTATTTATCACCAGGGCACCTGAGTGCTTTAATGACATCAGTTACTTTGCTTGCCTACTTCCTCTGAGATGCAAATGAATTATAGTCATACTTAAGGTATATTTATTGGAACACAAATCTAGTGCCTAATACTAAGAGCAACTAAATAGGTGTTAATATCAAATTTCACAGCTGCTCACTCTGAAACATGATCTAATATCAATGTCTTGATTAAGCATTGGCCTTGTTATATAGACACAGATGTATGTGATGCCTGTTCAGCAGGACAATTCCACATATTTGAACATTGGCAATGTTGTACCTCTCTCAGTGAATTGTACAGTGGTCTCAGGCAGGTATCAAGGAGCTAAATTTTTGTCTATATGACAAAAACGTCAAATTAGTCCTTTTCCAAACAAGTAACCTAAGTTACAAAGACTTCTAACTCTGGGTAGAAGTTGCTGGTCAACACAAAACACTGATAGTGTTTTGACTTCCTTATAGTTGCACTTTTTTACTGCAAAAATTCTTTGTGGTTAGTAACTCCATATGACTTTTCAAAATTAACTGATCTGGTAACTCTAGGTGAGTTTTCAAAATAAAGTCCCACAGATTTAAGAACTGGATTTTGGGACACAACTAGTGTCTATAACAGTTTTTAATTTGATTAATTTTAGTTCATAGACAACATAATTCCTTCCCTGATGCCTATCAGTCCTGTGGCAGATTCCAGTCAAAATTCCAGTATGGTATTATTTTGAATTTATGATAACTCATTGTCCTCCACTATTTTTTAAATATAGTCTCATTTCAGAAAATCGGTGAACTTCCTTGTGTCACTAGTCAAGGAAAGAGAACTTTAGGGTTGTCTGATCTATATGCACACTCAGTGCTTTCACTCAAACTATTAGCGAACTCAGTGGACAGAAAAACTGGCAAATTCTTTCCAGTCTTTCTCCCCTGAACAGGCTTTTGTACATGTAGCACTCTAGCTGTCAGACATTAGTAGGGGTATGAATGGCAGGTACTTCTGAGCATGAAATACAGCATATGAGGGAACTGAGCTGCTAAATATGACTCACCGTAAGTCCAACTCTGTTGCCATTTATCTGTTTAGCTGCAGAAAATCTGATACATTTAGCTTGTAAGGTTGCTAGTGAGAACATTCATCTTAACTGTGCAGTGCATGAAGCATCAGCTTTGACTGCATTCAGGAAAACCAACTATTCTACTTGCTTCAACACCAGCGGTGCTAACAGTTTGGAGCTCACATTCAGGCTTTTTTATCTTGCATAACTTTTATTTCCCTCTACCTGTTTCAGGGATGCATAGTTTGTTACCTGTCAAAGCAAAAGAGAGATGGGCTGGTTCCTGTTCCATTCTGTGCTTCAAAGGCTTCTGTTGAAGCTGGTATATCTGTTTCCAGAAAATGACATTTTCTCTGTGAAGTACTTAGAGTATGAAAGATTATCTTTTTCTGGAGCACAATCTCTTCAGGAAAATATCAGAACAGCAGCTGAGACGGTCATGGTCGTAGCATTGCAAATACATAGATGCTGAGGGTATACTAGAATAATGGAAGAAAGAGTGGTCCAGAATGTGGACAGCTGTGAGGTCTACCTAAACAACATGTATTACTGGTTCCATTGCAACCAATAAATTTGGTAGATGGAAAGTTAATGAGATTTTAAAATAATTGTTACATTGTATTTCAATAGGGAAAAAGGAATTCCACAACGTCATGCTTTTGGGTGAAACCTAAAATCCAGATTTAAAAAAGGCAGGAACATAGCTTCCTGGGCAATGTTTGCCAGGGTCATTCCTAATAAAGAGCTAACCTCCTCCACTTTTTTATAATGCATTTACTTGAAAAATCAAATATGAAATTGTTCTGAAAATATGTAATCAAAACATGATAACATATACATAAGCATTAAACAAAGGTAAAATCATGTTAGAATTCAGAGATTTTAAGTAAAAAAAAAATTCAAGAGAACTGTAAAACTTGCAGAATTCAAACACAGGGCTGTAACCAGAACTCCTGTTGCCCCTATTGCCTTGTAATTACATGCAGAGGAAGGTCTGTCTCACTGTGAAATGGATGATATCTTCATTTAGGAAACACAAGGAACCAAACCACAATACATAAAGGATGTGTAAAACTTCCTGCAATGTTTTTCAAGGACACAAAGATGTGGCAAAATTTAAGCATATCACTCATTTAAGAAAGCCTAGTGTTGCACTGGAAAGAAGCATAAGGTTAAACATCTTCTGAATTCTCTGAAGAGTACTTTGCAATGCCACAATGTCTTGATCTAATAGAAAGTGTGGCAAATGTGGCTATTTAGTAGACACAGAAACACTGGCAAAATATGTTAAATATACACAGTTATACATCTAGAATGCTGTAGCTAATTTTAGTAGTGCAACGAAGATATCTGAAATTTAAGTAAAAACTGTAATTTAATTTCCTCAAAACAGTTGATTATGAAGGACCTGAATTTTTCATGCAAATTGGTCAAGACCCTTGATACTGAGGTGTCCTACAAAATTATTTTTATATTTATAGATTTAGACTGGCTTGTTAACTGTCTGCAAATTTTAAGAAATTGCAGTTTCAAAACAATGATTATTGCCCTAATCTTGGCATATTTTGATCACGAGCATCGTAAATATGATTAAATGTAAACCCTCTTAATTTACCCGCAGCTGCCTACAACTATACTGTTCATTTTCTGAGTTATTTAATTTTATTTTTCTTTTTTTGAATATCAGGGAAAAGTCTGTGCATGTTCAGCACAGTTTTTTATACTGTCTGGATGTCTAAAATATTATGTTTTCAGCCTTTTGTGTGTGTGGCTGCCTCTGTTAAACAGAGGTATACAAAACTGGTGTGTTTCTGGTTGCATAAACCTACTTCATGTTACTTGAAGAGTGATCAGATGTCTTAGATAGAATAGTTGTGTGTTCTCACTGGGAAAAAAAGTCCAAAGACCAACATTTTCTAGCAACAATTAACAATTTGTCTCTGGAAACACTAATTAAAAAAAAAAAGAGTAGGATTGTTAATTTAGGAATGTCAACTCCACTGTTAAGAGAGCATTATATTAACAGGTCATTGTTACAATGCCAGTAGAAAGAGGCATCTTTTTGTTTTACATGTCTAGCTGTGGGATAAACTTATTCTCTGGGTGGACTGATTGTTACACAGGTCCAGAAGAAAATTCTTCAGTCCTTCTTTGCTGCTAACAGACAGTGACTAAATTACTAAAACTTCAGCCCTGTCATATAATACTATAGACCCTAAAATGTGAAAAATGAGATGACTTGTTATACTGGCCAATAATTGTGACCATTGTTATTTTATTCATAGACTCATAGAAAGGTTTGCCTTGGAAGCAACATTGAAGATCACCTGTTTCCACCCCTCTGCCATGGGCAGGGACAGCTTCCACTAAACCAAGTGCCTCAAAAACCTCATCCAACACGGCCTGGAACACTTCTACAGATGGGGCGTCCCCAGCTTCTCTGGGTAACCTGTTTCAGTGCCTCACCACCCACACAGTAAAGAATTTCTTCCTAATATCTAATCTAAATGTACTCTCTTTCACTTTTAAAGTCTTTAACTCTTGTCCTATCACTACATGACCCTTTGAAAAGTCCCTGTCTCTCTCTCGTAGACCTGTTTTAGCTACTGGAAGGCTGCTATAAGGTGTTCTTGAAAACTCTTTTCCAAACTGAACAACTCCAACTCTCACAGCCTGCCTGTATATGGGAGGGGCTTCAGACTCTCCTGGTCACCTTCTTGGCCCTCCTTTGGACTTGCCCAAGCAGGTCCATGTCTTTCTTATATGGGGCATTCATAGAGCTTGGCACAATACTTCAGATGGAGCTTCACCAGGGCAGAGTAGAATGATAGACCTGCAGTACACACTGCTTTTGGTGCAGTCCAGGATACGGTCAGTTTTCTGGGTTGAAAGGTCATATTGCCAGGTCATATTCAGTTTTATGTCTACCAATATCTTCAGTCCTTCTCTGCAGGCCTAATCTCAATGTACTCATCACCCTGATGGTATCCACGTTTGGTATTTTCCTGATGCAGGGGTAGTATCTTACACTTGTCTTTTTTAAACTTTATGAGGCTTGCATTGACCAACTCTCAGGCTTGTCAAGGTCCCTCTAGATGGACCAAGCCAGGAAACTTGCTGAGGGTGCACTCCATCTCCTGCCCACATTTCTGAAAAAGATGTCAAAAAATACGAATCTAAATACTGGTCCTTGAAGAACACCACTCAATATTGATCTCCACTTGGACACTGAGCTGTTGACACTAACTCTTTGAGTGTGACCATACAGTAATTCCTTGTTCGCTGAATGGTCCACCCATAAATCCATGTCTTTCTAATTTAGATACAAGGATGTTGTGTAGGACAGCATGATGGTTGAGGCTGTGTTTTGCGTTTGTGCTGGAAACAGCGTTTATAACACAGAGGTGTTCCAGTTACTGCTGAGCAAGACTTAGGACTATTCCTACATATTCCTACTATTCCTACCAACTACATTAGTGAGCAGGCTGGTAGTGCACAGCGTTGAGAAGGGACACAGCCAGGACATTTGGTTCTAACTTACCAAAGGAGTATTTTATATCATATGGCATCGTGCTCTGCATATAAAACTGAAGGAAGAAAGAGGTGGATGTTTGGAGTGATACTGTCTTCCCAAGTCAACATTACACATGATGGAGCTTTGCTGGGATGACTGAAAAGCCCATGGGAAATTAAGTCTTCTCTGCCTCTACACTGTTCCTAAACTATTTTTTCAAATTATTTGCCATTTTATTATGATAATTTTTAAATTTTAGAGTTATTTCCTTTACCATGCTGCACTGTTCTTAAAGATACATTCAGTGACTTTTTTGCTTTTCTCACAGCCTTCCTTATAAACACCCGCACAAACTATAAAGAGATTCCAAGTCTTACAGGTAATTATCTACATGGCTAATCCCAATAGGAGGGGAGCTTTGGATTTTGTGGAGAAATCAGCATGTTGTCAGAAAACCTGGACTCTGCTAAGAGGAGAAATGAAGAGGTGAGAGATGAACACATCTTACTTATATTACTTTTTTCTCTGTTTTTCTTCTTGTCTCCTTGTCCTTGTCCTTCTCTTCTCAGTTCACCTTCTTCTCTTCATTGTCCTCTTCCTCCTGGCAAGCAATAATGTCAGATGGGATATTGTAAGGCCTCTAAAGTCACATTAGGCACCTAAATCCAATAGATCACTTTTTAGTAATAGGAAGACAGAATATAAATAATATTATTTATTTGCAACATCAAAATAAGAGAACAATGAAATATTTATTTATGGCTAAAGAAAATAACAAAACTATATTACACCACAAGTGCTCTTATAAAAATCGTAAGGCTTTTTTGTCACTTGTTCAGACAATCCTTTTCTTTCTTTAGTCCAGATAATATCCTGGATTTCAGTCTTGTGTGTAGTTTTTTATTAGAAATTACTACTTTCTGTGACACCGTAATTCAACCAATTCACCTATTAGCAAGAGTTTTTTCATGTCAAACTTTTGGGAGGACATTCTCATATTAACATATTTTCCTACTTCTTTTCATAGAAGTTGTAGATGTATTTAATTTTTCACCACAAATCATTCTGTTCCCTATGTAGCAAGGAAACGTAGGCTTGTTTTCCTTTGCATTTAGTTACTTTTTTGAGTTTTTGTTGTTTGTTTATTTGCTTTATTTGGTTTTGGTTTTTTGAGGTTTTTTGGTTTTTTGGCTTGGCTTGGTTTGGTTTGTTATAGTGGATATATCTTCTCTTGAACCTGACTTTCAGTTATGGCCTTTACAAAGAATTCTCTCCTTTGTAGTCATATTATTTTTGAAGTCATGTCATTTGGATGGATCTTATATTCACTACTAATGCATATATTAAAACTCATCATGCCCCCCCCCGAAAAAAAAATCCCACAAACAAATCCAAAACCTATCCTGCCCTCCAACATGAACATAGATAGCATCAGTCATTCATTGTAGGCCTGTGATTTAGCTGAGACATAATGGCCACTGACTGCCACTTATGAGAAAATGGAGATCAGATGGATGATATAAAAACATATACATGACAGAGTATAGACAAATTATCATCACCATGAACAGCATCATTATTAACAGTACCACAAAAAAGGTTTCTCTACAAGAAGCTGAATTGTCAATAGAATTTGACCAACTTCTGTAAAATAAAGTGCACCTGCTGTTTTAATAGACAAAGTAGTCTAGTTAGGTGCTAAACCAATTCTCATTATTGCACAATGTAATTAAATTTTTCCTTCTCTAAGTGTGGTGTCTAGATGTTAGAAGATATCTTACTTGTCAAGGAAATGTGGATGACAAGAATTGTATTCTTCTTTGCTTGGTACATGACTAGAAGAGGGAAGATGAATGAAAATGGCTCTTGATAAAATTTATTTAGCAGACTTGCCCTTCAATTAAAAGTACTCATCAGGAAAATGATTCTTTTTTTTCTATGTACACCTTTATCTATTACAAAGCAAAAGTCATTATTCCATATTACTCTGATTGCATCTATCCATCCTGCTTCAATTCAAAAGTCACACAGGTAAGACTGTCAAGTGCAGTTCAGATTTTTTCAGTATTGGTTTTGATAGTTTTTAAAAGACAGTTCTAATTTTGGAACTCAAAGCTAACAGTGACCTTTCATTGCAAGGATTTCTGAATGCAATGAGCACATTTATTAATATTAATCCCAGGTTAGCTCTTATGCGAATTCCTCCTACTGACATTTGCAGCAACCTAAAAAGTATGACCTTATTTTAAGGTTTAAATAAAACCCCTCAGCTGCTTTATTAATGATAAGAATTAAACCAAAATGAAAATAAGAGCTTTTTAAAGTATTTATTTTATTTCTTAAAGATTCAATGAGGTACAAAATGAAAAGAGTTGTACTTTCCAAAACACACATGCTGTGATGTGCTTTTATAAATGTCATCCTCAGCTACAGGGTCAAATAATGCAAAAAAATTGATTCATGAATATTTTCTCGAATAACATTGACAAGATCATCCAACATTTCTTGAGGTCACATTATTTACAGTTCATAAGCAACTTGGTTGGCCACTTGGAATTGATTACGTGGCCACAATTCTGAAGTCTGTCACTTACTTAGGTACAATTACGACTTTCATGGGAATGCATGTGGTTTTTGTTTATTCTTATTCAATAATATTCCACTGAAAATGGCTATGCTTGATCAGTAATGTAGTTGAAATTTTAATTCATAGTCTTGCAAAATAGGTAAAGCATATAGGAAATTAAAAAATTCTCTTTTCCTGAGTATTCTGTCAAGAGCTTGGCTGAAGAAAACCAATCTAAACATAACATCAACTCTAAAATGACTTTGGACTATGTTTATTAGCATCTTCTCTTCTAAAAGCAAGTCAAAGCCAACCACAGTCCATGATTGGTTTTGCCTTGCTTTCAAGGCATATTTATAGTGTTTTTGTAGTCCGAGTACATCATGAGATGAAATGCAACAAAGTAAGATTCATCTCAATGTATCTCAGGAAAGAAGACAACTGTTATTTTGAACTTGGAAGGCTGCATGATTGTAGTCAATACTGAATTGCCAAGATCAAAAAAGAATCAAAGATCATGAAGACATATTTGCTACTATTGAATTGAGTATGCAAAAATCAAAGTAATAAGATTAGTGGTTATGCCAGGTCTAAATTTTTCACAAAGCTCAAAGTGAAAAACATAATCTCATAAGGCAAATATCCTCAGTAACCATTTGAGGGAATGTGGTTTCGTGATTGCTATATGCCCTTCCCTTCTCTGGGGACACCCCCTTGTCGTGGGGCAGAAGCTTGTTTGACCTCATGAGATTGTGTGCTGTGCTGGTGGTGGTTTGTGCCTCTGGTAGGGTCTCCCAGGCCAGACAAGTCTCAGCTGAAAGGTCAGACAAAGTGTGACCATGGGTAGGATGGGCTCACCAGCCCTCTGGCAACCATCCTAGGAGAAGGACAACTCTAACTCCAAAACCTGGGCAGATGGAGCTCGCTTAGCCCTGTAAGGC
>JAOXXN010000372.1:156858-174185 GCA_026770055.1 Myrmophylax atrothorax
TCAAATTATTTTAAAAACAATTACTAGAATAGAATTCAGTAATATGGTTAAAATAAAACTTTGCATGCATTCAACACTTACATGTATGTTCTAAATACATTCTTAGATAGTAATCAGTTTTATCATCCAAGTTGCCATTTTGCCAGCTGGTGAGCTGGCCTCTCCATGACCAGAGATTTCAAAATCTGAGCTGAAACCTTGACCACATTGCTAAATTATTTTCACTTTATTTAGGAATTACCGTGCAACTAGTGCATCGTACTTTGACCTACTGAGTTTCACACATAAGATTTGTAATTGTGAGATCAACTTTCAGGTAGCTGATTTCACCAGTAAGATTTTTGCTTGTAGAATTTTAATATAGTATTTTTAAATTACCATAGTTAAGAGGACTGTATTTTAGTCCTCTTTAAATAAAAATAAACACATCTACTTACATCCTGTAGAACTATTGACAAGAACTATTTACAAAGAACATAACAGCCTCTGCTTAAAACCAAGAAAACTGATGAAGAAGAATTGTTTCAGTAAGGGTGTGTGCCTACCTGTTGTGGGGTGATGAGCTGATAAGGCCTGATGGTTTGAGGGAGATGCCTTAGCCCCCTGGAGAGATGCTCCAAGCAGAGGCAAAAGGCTTTCAAACTGATAAGATTAACAAAGGATGGAGTGTTAAGACATAGCATGGCCTTCTTTTGTGGTATCTTCACGGGCCCACCTCATCTCAGGGCATCTGCATCACCCTCCCTCTATAGATTGACTATAGGTCACACAGACACCTGGAGAAAAAAAAAAAGATATAAAAGAAGTGCAGTTTCACTGCAACTGGGGGAGAAAACTTTCCACCTCTGCGAGGGCAACCGGCGAGCTACTCTGTCTCCCTCATTCCATCAATATTGCAGGGGTAAGCAACTGAATTTTTACTTTATTTTTCTTATACCTTTTTAGCTGCAATTTGCTATAGCTCACTGGGTGTATGCGGGTTAATGATATATATTTTTTTTTCCTGTTGCTTTCCTTTTGTGTTAGTGTGTTTACTGGTGGCGTTGAACTGTTGTGTTTCTGTTTAGTAATCTTCTGTTAGTTAAGTTCCCTATGGGAATGATATACTGCTTGGGTGGTCCTTGAAATGTGTGTTGTGCCGATGTCTTTGGGGAGGGGTATTTTGTACAATCCTGCAGCTAAATGTTATCACCGACTAAGTAACCCATATTAGTTATTGTCAGATATTTGTATTAATAAATGTTCTTTCAGGAGCTATCGCAAGAAAGGTTCTTTTCTCTTGTTGTAATTAAGTGTGGTTCTCATAGGGGAGTCAGAAATCTTTCCAGCCTGTGTTCTGTCCAGATTTTGGCGGGCAATGCTGGGTTCATAAAGTTCTGATTACTCCGAGGACACTTATAGCTAAAATTTCTCCCTGGCTGAAGTGTGGCATCATATCAGAGGTCAGAACCCCTTCCAACCTGTTCTCTGTCAGTTAAAGACAGACAGAATTGGGTACAGAAGTATTTGATTGTCTGGAAGCACTTACAGCTAATAATTTTTAATTAATACAGTTAAGACTAGAAATCTTTGCATTTCTGCCTCTGTCCTCCCTTTCTCATGACACCTGTGTGTGCATGTCTGTGTCTGTATGTTATTGTCATTAAATGAGCTTATTACTTCCTAGGAAAGTTCTTTTTCCCAAAGAATATATCTCTATGATAGCAACATATGGAAATGACAACAACATCACTTTTAGCAAACTGTGGAATACCACTGGAAGCCCAACTTTGTTCCAAGTTTTCTGCTTTTGCACAGACCTATAGGAATGTTTAATAATTTACTCTTTACAGTCTCAGCAGTCTTCACAAGTTCCATATTGTAGAAACAGGACACATTTTAATGAACTGGTCTTCAAAGCAGATAATGGGCTTTGGAGAGAACACTAATCAATATGTGCATTTTGACCATACCTTTTGCCAAAGGGGTCTTTGTAAGAGCAGCCTTGTCTCTATTAGGAAAAGAGGTTTTTTAAAAAATTGGGATATCAAACCTGAGTAACCAGTGAGTGCACATTCATTTTCTACTATTGCAATTTTTCCTTCCAGGGTAGGGAAGCAATTTATTTTTACCAAAGTTAAACTCAGAAGTTTGATACCTACCTGACTAAGCAATTGATGGAAGCAATTAGAGGAAAAGTTGCACAGGCCACAACAATCTAAAAGTCAGAGAACAAAGGAACTGGACACAAGGAAAGAAGAAAAGAGAAGGCAAAAACGAGCAAAATAATGAGTCCATGAAGAACTTAAGGAAGGGAATTCAGTCCTAGAGAGAGGAACATTTTTATGCAGACAAAAGGATAGCCTCTATTATCAACTGCCTATAGTTAAACTGGCAGAAACATATGGACCACACCTCAGAATGTCCTTCTGGAACATCTGCTGCAGATGGCCAACTCAGTAGCCTCTCAATAGGTTTTTGTAGATGAGCCAAGACCAGGGCAAAAAATTCCAATATGCAGTTAGTTTCCCACTGCCAGTGAAGCCACACACAAATATGCATGATTTCATGCATCCAGCTGTACTAGGCATCAAAAACTAGGATTTTGTTCTGCAGACATTATTTTAAAATATTTTCACATTAGCATTTTTAAACAATTCCATTCCTAATAAAGAGAACCTATTTTAGTAATAATGCCTCCCAGCTGGACTTTGAGTGAAGTAGTTAATGTGATTTATGGGCCCACATTGAATTTTTCTCCTAATCAGGGTAAAGGGAACAAATGCAATTTCTCTTGGTACCTTTCTGAGTAAGAAACCCAAATGTACAAATAAACAAAACCATACACATACACACACACAAAGACTAGCATATAAGTACTTTTTGTGATTTGGATTAATAATAATAATAACAACAATGGTAATAATACTACAAAATGGAAAGGAAAAATCTGTAAAATCTGTTCAACACTATCCTTTAGTGCTAATTTGACTTTGCTAATTTGACTTTATTTGCAGCATAGGTATGTGGTGGTTAGTGGCTGAATGAGGTCAGACTTTCCTCCAGAGAGGCTTAAAAGTAACACCTTTCACTTCATCTAGTTGTCAAACTGCACAGGAAAATACTAATTCTATTACCTTTTGAAAAAGCAAGAAAAAGTGCCAAAGCTCACAATGAAAAAGATGGCAGAGAACTCAGGGAAAAGCAAAAGGGCATGAAGAAATCATAGGGACATAAAACACAGTGGATTGTTCCTTTTTTTGTTTTTTTCTTCTTCTAATCACAAATAGGTTAATAACAGGTACTGCTGATGTTTTACTGCTTTGTGGTTGTACTTGTATAAATCAGATATTGCATTGCAGAAAACAGCACTGTGCCAGGTTAACACTAGTGTAGTTTTATATTTTCTAGGTAGCAAACATTTTGCCTCTATAAAAAGGGGTTTGTAAGAAGTCACAATGCAAAAGCACACCAAGTGATAGCTAAAGGTAAATTGAGGTTAATGAATCTGTAAATGCACTGGCACACAAATTAACTATTTGTTTCCTGTCAGCAAATTGTTAATTTTGAAATACCAGACTCTACAATTATTTCAGTGCTGTCCACTTTCAATATGAATAAGTAATTCTCAAGCAATCCTTGACATCTATCCAGGTAAAGTTGTCTTCTTTCTCTTCCGTATCTATCTAACCTTCAAATTACCCTCAGAAAACTATTCTGCTACTTTAGATAATCAATATGTAATTCAACGGAAGTATAAACCTAGGGGCAACATATGATTTAATTGAATTAAATAATTAAATACCACAAGGGCACAGCCTCCAGTTTCAAAACTTTTTTTTTTTTTAATAGCTGCAACAGAAACTCCAGTCTGCAATAGTGGAGTGCTACAGACTTCAGGCCTCATAACAAAGAATTCAGGTTAGCAGTATTGTTGTAGAAAATATGGGAGCCTTCATTGCAGTGGGCACTGACTACAATACAAATGAGTCTCTTCTATGCTCATGATCAGCACTTCTGTGGAAGAAAAACATTAAGTGGTGTTTGTATCCTTGACACAATATGAAGTGAGATTAAGATAAGCTCCTCTGTGTGTGAGTATAACAAGAGAATTAAAATTAAACAGCAGGTTTTTTTATGACTGGAGATGCAGAAAGCTACCTAAACATTAAAACCATTATCAGTTTGACTCGAGGAATGAAAATGCATGCGCTCCACAGTTTTTATTAGGGTAAGCCTATTTAAAAGCCCTTTTCTTCTCTCTTTCTCTGGTATATCTGTAAGGCACCTTGGAATATAATCCCCTAATTTAGGCAGATGTAATTTAGGTAAGCATTTCTGTCCTAGTTACCAGATGCACTACTGCCCTCTGTCAATAAGGGAAAACAGTAGTGTTTATTCCCAATACACAGAAAAATCTGAACTTTTTCAAATATATAAAATG
The DNA here is from genome assembly GCA_026770055.1 of Myrmophylax atrothorax. Lineage (NCBI taxonomy): Eukaryota > Metazoa > Chordata > Aves > Passeriformes > Thamnophilidae > Myrmophylax > Myrmophylax atrothorax. The sequence continues at coordinate 161,282 of JAOXXN010000372.1, forward strand.
TTCCATTAAATTGGGAAGGGAAAAAATACTAAAGGAAAGGAATTATGAATATATAAATTAATAAAGACCTATTTATACCATAGCAAAATACATCAAACCTTATTCTTTTTCTCCCTTTTCTATGTAGAAGGACTGTGGTGACACATAGTAACTCTTGCATGCCTGTGGCTGGGGAGAAGCATGCCACAGCGTATGCACTCAAGGAAAACCACCATCTCCTACACAATCCAGGCACAGATGCAAGAGGCATAATTGCAGCCACAGGGAACAGGAGGAAGAGCTGTGACTCATAGCTCTCCACAGATGCCAGACCCTGGTCCCATGGGCTTCCCACGCCTGGGGCTTGTTGGCAGGCAGTTGAAAAGGAACAGACTCATCTAGCAAACCACCAGTGTGAACAGCTGGAGGACCAGGCAACCAGCTGTACAGGGTACAAAAGTAACTTAAGCTTGCTTAAATCACCTGGATCCCCTTCCTTCCTGAACCAATAAAGTCTGGAGGGGCAGATTGCACACACTGTCTATCCGTGGGCACTGTTTGGATGGTATAAGCCATGACCTATGGGTCCCGGCTCATCCCCATTGCTATGAAGGTTCCTGATGCCCAGGGATCCACTGCCCTGGCTGACCCCAAATTATTCTGCTCCCTGAGGACTAACAGTAATTCCACTATTCAGTGATTAGACAGTAAACAGGAAAAACCCCAAACAAATGAACAAACAAAAAAAATATCATATTATCCTTATTATGAAAAGGTAAAATTTTACTATGCTCTGAAGCAGAAATAATCTTCAAAGACAATGAATAAAAGATATCTTTCATGTGCGTGGAACATGGGTATTTCAGAGTCTTTGCTCCTTCCATGGTAATAGTAAGCTCTCAAAATAGTTTCGCCCTCTTCCTTCCAGGAAAAAAAAACCTAAACAGATGTGGAAACGTGTTTCTTTTTCAATCACAGTCTAAGGTAGGCACAGAAATAAATGTAGCCCAGAAACATCTTTTCAACTTAAAATTCCATAGCTGAGCATGGCATTCAGATTTCTGCTGTTGCCACAGCTTCTGACAACTTTGTTCTAAAACATGAGATATAATAGCTTTCTAACAGGTTTCTCAAATCACTTTTCCAAAGTATAATCTGTGCTTTAAAATACATCAAATGAGTTTTTGAAAAAGCAGAACAGATTTTATATCAAATATGCTACTATTCCAGATGTACTAAATGTTTTCTGTGTCCCTGTGTTCAGATATCATTTTTACCATAGGTCTCATTGACAAGCAAGAGGGCCAATATTGAGCCACACAAAACATTAACTGCATCTGTGGAGGAATTAAAGAAGGAATCATTAGAAGATTTAGCCTATAATATGGAACAGAAAATTAAAATAAGTGTATGGTGCTGTATGTGCACAACTGGTGAAGTACTTACTTGTGGTTAATGGATTTTTAAAGCTATGAACATTTCCTTTTTTTTTTTTTTTTATGATGAACTTAGCAGAACATTTTGATTAGTGGAAAATCCATTACTTGTATGACAAGGGAACAACTGACTTCCCAACACAGCTGCTGTGGCCATGCTACATCTATTTGCATACTATAAATACCCCAGCAATATTATAAATCTTTGTAATAATCTTCCCCAAAACTTTCCACCCTGCAGTTATCTCAAGTGCATTACACTAAACACCACGCACTTTGCAGATTAGGCTGGCTAGCCAGTTTCTGTAAACTGGTCATGAGGTGCTGTTAGAATCCAATATCTGAAGAATTTCTACTTAAAATAAAGAATCAGTGATTAGAGTCAGAGTTGTTAAATGCTCATATGAGACTACACTAAAAAACATGAAAACAAGGAAGCTTGATATTAATGGCTGCTATGTTAAAGACTCTAATAAATTTAGCTGAGTTTCACAGGAAAAATTTGGCAGAGTTATTCAAGCAAGAAGTGGGTAAGAAGTAATCAATATGGTTACTTACAGTGCATGGAAGACTGATAGAATATCAATTCTAATAAGAACAACTCTACAATAGTATGAAAGCAGTGTCAATAAGGTAAGGAATTATAAATCCATTTGGTTGCAATGGGATCACTTAGTTTACACACACTGCTTGAGAAGAGTTGTAGATGCTACTGCACTATCACTATTGCTCAAGGAGAGTAAGGAAGCAATGCCAGTACATACCGTTATGCCTCTGCTATCTTCCATTCAGAGATAACCATATGCATATTACAAAGGTATTTGAGCAACATTACACAAACAGAGCTCCTGCTGAAGAGAATGGGTAACATTTACAGATAGTGTAGGCTCTTTGTTTGAGTGGAATCATTCCATCAAATGAATGGGAAATCAACAGGCATATTTGGGAGCAAAATGTGTTTCTATCAACACACTGATATCATTATTGTTCCTGATGACTGGGTTCATTTCAGTTACAGAGTCATTAAAAACACTTCATGCAAATACATCTAAAACATAGTTACAATTAAATCAAAACAAACTCTCTGATTTTACAAAATTCCACAAGTAATTGTATACATTTAATGTGATTCAGTTGCTTAAATATAAACAATAAATGCCATTTCACATCCCTAATGGTGTGATGGCTGTATGTCAGGATAGACAAAAAGGTGTAATCACATCCACCTAGATGTCTCACAATTGAGAAAGTCTGGCTTCCTATGTTAAGGCAACTGAAGACCTCTCAAAAATTTTTCAAGGAACAGTTTAAGAGTGCAAAGATGTATATTTTCATAAATGGTGTGTCCCACGGTTAGCAGAAATGGATCAGCCTATTTATACTGAACAATAGTCTGAAAGGAAGAAGGGGCATAGCTGGTAGTGTAGAATTATCCCCAAATACCCTGGCCTAAATGTGATTTAACTACATGTGCTGATGGGCTCCTGAGCAAAGAGATTGCTCAAAAGTTTAACACTTCAAGAACCATTTAATGATGAAATAGAGGAACAGCCTAAACTGAAAAATGGTACCTATGATTCTAGTCAAAGGATTCCGATTTACTTAGCCAGCTGTACATGAGCTTGTAATAGTAAACTGCAAGGTGTCTGAAATCTGTTCATATTTCTTGATACTGTGACAGTTTTGCTACTTGAAGATGGACAGGATTTAAAACAAAACTGTGATTGCAGAATATTTACTCAACTAAAACCATGGTAAGGGTTATGGTTAATATTTGCCTCAGGTTTTATTTTACCCCAGAACTGAGTCAGTTGTCTAAGATTAGTAATGCTCTTTCCCCACAAACAAGGTTTTGCAAGTCATGTTTTACAGGCTTTGCAGCTGCAATTACCAATAATTCTGAGTGACTGTCACTCACTGTTTTTATTGTCACACAAGTAGATATATATTAGTACTTGAAACATTGATTTTTAAAATTTCTTTCTGCCAACCACCTGACTTAGTACTTTCTGTTACCTCCTGCATAGAAAATGATGTGATTGCCAAAATGCTTGGTCAAACATCTACTGATCAAAGTGGAGATAAGCAGTGTGGTGTGTGACCAAAACGTAGAGGTCTTAAGCAGAATATTTAGTTTATAAAGTGACAGTTCAACTTAAGATTTCCTGTCCATTTAGAAAATAAAAATAACCTTAAAGCAACAGAATTGTTGTTGAATCCATACAGGCAGGAAATTTAGCTGTTATAAATTGACCTGTATGTACACTAGGTGCTGAAAATACAACAGCTGCATTTGGTGGCAGATGAAATATTGGTGGTTTTTGCTTGCTGAAGAATATTTGTTTGTTTGTGGCTTTTACATACAGTATTAAAAAGCTATACTCAAAGCAAAATAGACCTCAAGTTCAATACACTTTTAGAAAAGTAATTTCCTAACACTCAGAATTATCTAATTCCTGACATTTAAAATCTGATAATGCTTATGATCATTTAACCATTTATATGAAATAGAGGTTTTAGGGAAATCTCACTTTTACTAATTACTGGGAATTGTGTTCGAAGATATAGATTTATAATTCTTCAATAAGATGCCTGGAATGTGAGCTTTTAGAAAAAGGCAAATAAGTCATTGTTAACTGAGAATTTGCTGACCACTTACAGAGTAAAGCAGATAACAATTTATAGTAATAATTGTAGTATAATCCAATTTTTTTGAGATTACTTTAAAATTCCTGTCCATTTAAACATTGTTGATGCTAGTGAATAATATATGACACAACTATCTGTAATGAGAGGACTGGGATTACATGTACATCAAGGTTAATATGGCAATGTCTGCATAAAACTTATCCCATGAGATAAAAATATTATATTTTCTATTACATGTTTCATAAAGCAGGAAAGGTTTTATCTGTTCTCTTCACACAGCCTTAAATGTCATTCATGTGCAGCAGCTAAGACATAAGCATGTACCTATGGAATCAACAGATAAAAGGTCAGCTGAGAAGGAGTTGTTATGCCTAAGTAGCCTCAGCAAAGATGGTGTTGTTATCCTGCTATTATAGTGACTTTATATCAAGTCAGCAAGAAAAATATTACTTGCAGTTAGTCACATGGTATTTTGTTGAAAGAAAGAATTATTATTTGATTAAGATCAAATGTAATAATAATTTAATGTTAATGCATTTATTTTTGAGGCCAGGGCACAATTTAGTGCCTCCTCAAAAGGCTCATATTTCTTCTGTGTGAACTCCCATATCAGAGGGGCTACAAACTCTGAAATGTGACCCTGTTGATCATGGAACAACTTTTCTTAAGTTTAGTATTAATGTGTCATTACATTTCTTTAGTAGAGTACTTATTTCTGTTCTTTGCAACCACATCGCGTAAAATGATCTATCAGATGAAAGAACATTTGATGGTATCAAGTTTAACATCAAACAATGCTTATCCATAGCTTGCACACCACATCATGACACATTCAAACAGCTGCATGCTCTTGAGTTACTGGAACAAGTGCTGGGAGCAATTCAGAAGGCTGAGAAAGAGCAGCCTTTGAATTCAAGTTCTCTCTTTTTGACCACTTTTGTTTGCTTAGTTTTTCATTCAAAACAGCTAGGAAATCAAAATGAAAATAGCATAATTAAATCAGTCAGTCACTGAGGCAAGCAGCTACAGAGCAGGCCCAGTAGGGAAGCATCAGGAAGGCAGAGAGATGCTGATAAGAGCTGGGTGCTGCCAGGGGGACTGCAGCTGCTCCCACACCTCAAAAGAAGCCTCAGAAGCAAGAATGACCAGGAGCACTGTGAACACGGTGGTCAGCCAGGGCATGGCATTACAGTTGATGTGGAAACATCAGTGTCACCCTATCAGCAAAAAAACATCTGTCCAATTGGTCATCACCCCCAGAGAAGGAGGTCAGCTATGGTGTCCACACAGTAGGAACCATGTCCTCTGCACTCCTCAGAATGGGTGTAGCAACCCAGCCACAGCTCCTGTAAAAACATGCAGCTGTGAAGGTCTTGGGCTGCAGGTGTGCCAGCGCTGGTAACTGATGACAGCAGGGAAAACAGCCGTGTGAGGTCTGACTCAAGACCCAATATTTCTTTTCTTGCTTTATGTTGCCATTTCCAGAAATTCCTCTCTCTCATTTATAATAAACACTGTCACATTCTTAATTTTCAACCTTCTTTTAAGAATATTTCTAACCTTTCATTAAAAAGGAAAAAAAAAAACACCCAGAATTAATTTCTTGCATAGAGCAAAACAAAATCTACACATAAGATCTATGAAGCCTCTACCTTTTTCTTGTCCTTCACAACATTTCTTTTCATTGAGTCTTTAAAGACCATTAACACTTTATGTTCTCGCTAATCTTAGATGTCTTCCATTAGTTTCTTTGTCTCGCATGTCTCTCTCTGTGTAAATAACCCTGCCAGAACTTTATCTCAGAAATGAAACAGGCTAAGTGGACAACTGTAATTACAGTGACATACTAAAAGGGCTGAAAATCTTGAACTGATTAGAAAACAAGAGAGCTATTAGAGACAGAAAATCACTGAAACAGTTTGTGATGGAGAATTTCACTGAAATGGTAGTATAAGCATTAAAAGTAGGGCTTATTTTGTTCACTTTGTAGATCAGCATCTTGGAAGATATTATGTTGTGTGCTTTGGTGGAGTTTACCACACATTAAAAAAAAAAAAGGAGCCAGTCAACATAGAGGTGAAAGCAGAGTTGAGAAGAATTCCAAAAAGTAGCAGCTTGGGCTGATAAAGGGCTTTACTAAGACTAACATAAAGCAATGAGATTGTTGACTGGTAATTCAGAAAATAAATGTACCCTGAGCACTGCATTTTGACTGAGTGAAATAGTCAAATAAACCCTGTTGGGTTTTTGGTTTTGGTTTTTTTCTTTTCTTTTTTTTTTTTTTTTTTTTTTTTAAATAGTAGAACGTATAATCTGTTTAATAGTACGCTGACCATAATTTTAAGGGAAATGTGTTAGATGAGTGCCAAGATTAGCTTCATAACTTATATGGGATGGCATTTTGTATATCCTCCAGCTGGAGGAAGCTTGTTTCATATTTCTTCCTCATCTACGTTTGAAGGAAAATTCAGTAATCGCATCCCAATCAGTAGGGTGAATGTTCCATGTTCTTTAAAATGAACATGAAGAAATCAAAAGGGGAGATATCAAGGCACACAAAAATTGAAAGAAAGCAAAAAGAATAAACTTGACTGTGATAAATCAGTTAAGAATTTTTATATGGGCACCACTGTCCTATTGTATTATTTGTCTTAAATGTGGCTTCATCTTCCTCTGCCAAAATAACAAGTTTTTGGCAGCAATGAAAGAACAAATGTTGCTTGAAAGTTTGAATGTACCATCCATAAAAAATGTCACAACATTTATGAATGTTGCCAATCGATTTTCTTTCTTTGAAGGGAAATGGTGTCCATTTTCCATGTTTTTCCATGAAGAACTACCAAGCAAAGAGTACTGCCAAGAAACAACCTATAGATCTCTAGGACTCTGCTTGGTCATCCACCAGGAAACTTTTCACAGAACGTAATGTAGCCCAAATGTAACAGTGATCCTCAGATTGCTCACTGGCACTTGCACAGAACACAGACTGAGAACGGCTCTCCCTGCTTTCAGCATAGCAGGTCTCACTGGCCTTTTGATGTTGAAGAATGCTGAAATCATCATGCTTCATCAATCCTGAAGTAAAACATTCCTAGGATCTGGAGAACAGCATTTTCTGACAGAAACTGGCACCAGTGTGGATGTGGCAGTTCCCAATAAAGGAAACAAAAAGTAGTGGTACTGATAACTTATCTACAGCAGCTGACACATGGCACTCAGTGCCATGATCTAGTAGACAAGGTGGTGTTAGGTTAAAAGTTAGACTTGGTGATCTCAGAGGTCTTTTCGAACCTCGTTGATTCTCTGATTCTGTGACACAACTGGCCTGGAGACAACTGACTGACAGTCAATCACTTTATAGCATAAAAGCCAAGCTCCATCCTTGAGGGATGCCCCTCAAGGTTACCCCTTGAGGTGGAGTGAAAGAGGCTTGCCACAGTCACTGGTATGGATAAGTAACACCAATCTCTATTCAACAATTATTTTTCTAGCTTTAGTATCAGTGTTCCAGTAATCTTCAAGAAATAATGCACTGTGCTAGAAGTTAAAAGGTAGTAGTATACACTGAGTAGTAAATAATTCTAATTAAAGTGTTTTAATCTAATCATTATAATTTCCATCACTAAAAATAAATTATTTATTTCATTCATATGAATATATTTGGTTTGTCATCCTTAATCCTGCAGGGCAAAGTCAAAGAAGGACTCAGTTACGCCTACACAACCTTTGAAAATAAGCTATTGACCAAGTCTGGGGATGAGATGGGATCCTGCTGCACTTTGACTCCTCTCTTAGGAGGAGTTTAGAAAACAAGGGGATCCTTTCTGCATGTCTTGACTCAGTGGATGGGCTTTTCTTATAAAATTTTCCTGAAGTTTGTATTCCTCCCCGTGACACAGACGTATAATTATTAGTCTTTATAAAATATTTTTTAATAAAATTACTGATATGTTTTAAATGCCATGGAAGGAAATCAAAAGCATTACCAAAAGTAAAAAAAATAAAAGTGCAATGGCCTCATTAAAAACAATTATGAAAGTACATAGTGCAAAGTAGTGCTCAAAAAACTAATACTGTACACTGGCAACTAGTCTTGATGGTGATAATCCACAGGCCAGTGCACAGTTTGTGAGGTAGACAGCTACCTCCTCCTAACGTAATTCAAGAATGCTGTTAACAAAAAGAACAATACATAGGAGCAGTTCAATGAGTTTCCTTGGATTTTACAGTTACAGGGATTCTCTAAGAAAGCAAAAAACTATTTATACTTTTTTGTCTATTTTTGCTGCTCCTAATTTTAAGATTAAAATATAAGCTATTAAAAACTAATACTGCTTATCTGTATACAGATATGTTAACAGATTATTGACAGATGACTCAAAGTCAGATATTTGTGTTGAAAATGCTGCATTATTTAAATGCACACATAAATCTGAATCATGAGTAGCAAAAGTATTTTACTATTTATAATGACAATATTACTCTGTTCATCATTCTAAAGAACAGTTGAGCAGTTTCATCATTGCATGATTATAAAGGGTATGTTATCAGGTGTTCTGGGGGCATTTTCACATATTTCTGTGTGTAATTCTGGTTTCATTATTATTTAAATCAATTAAGAATTTTCCCCTACTCCAGAAACACACAGTGAGCAACTGATTGAGGTATGTATCTTAACCTCTCTATCACTTAAAAAAAAATTCCTGATAATGAGAGAGAAAACATAAGGAGCAGAAATTCAAACTTTCAAATTATTTAAAAGTATCGCTACTACAATACAATAAGCATTTTAATTTATTCACTCTTATTTTATAAGGGCCTTCCACTGAAAACCTTTTACAATTTCTAACTATAAAAATCTTCATGAATTCCTTCTGGAGAGTCCAAGCATGCTGGAAACGTTAATGTCATTTAGTAATAATAAAAAAATAATTTTATTTATCATAGTATTAGACTTTTCTCCCCAGAAAGTGTGTGCATGTATGTAAAGCTGTAAAATTTTGTGGATTCATGGGTGAAGGTACATAGCATTAAGCATAAGATTTGCAGAAATGATGAAAACCCAGCTCTGAAAAGAAAAAGAAATATCTCATACACTGATCAGTTTCCTAGGGCTTAAGTGGGTGAGCAACACCCTAAAGTCTTTTTCAGAAGTACCTTTCAAACCTTTTCAGGAAACAATCTGGATTTCTGCATTTTGTTTTTCTCTTAAAAATAATGAGGAAGGAAAAAGAATATTCTTATAAATAAGGGGAAAAAATACAGTTGCTTAGAGCTATTGTTCAGTCTTGCTTCACACACCCCTATTAATATATTGGTGTTCTAATCTTATGAATTTCTACCACTGCTGTGAAAGCATTATTTAAATATGCACAAGAGCATATGATCTTTAGGGAAATTTTATTAGGTAGATAGGTTTTCATCAGTTTTTTAAAGGAGAGTGATTATATACTTTTTCTCTTTCAACGAAAGAGAGCATCTGACTCTAGTTCACCAGAGATAAAAGCTGTAAGGAACAATAAATTGTCAGAGATATTAATCACACTAGTTCCTAGACTTTAAGATGTTTTCCTATAACCTTTCTCCGTGAAAAACTACAACTGCTTATAAGGCATGTGCATAAATGAATCATTAGAATGTCATCAGTAATGGGTTCATTGGGCAGGAAAGGAAGCCCTGCCCTCATTCCCAGTGAGCTTTGTCTTTCAAATTTCAGTGTGAGAGATATTTAGTTCAAACATAATATTTGGTGTTTAGCAAAAGCAAACACTTCAAAAGTTTGGAGTTTTTAAGTTTATAATCCTTAGAGAAAATAAATGAGACAAGGAAATGTTATAATGAGCATTTTCCTGGCAGAGTTAATTCTTTCTTAAAATTTTCCAAAGAATTTCCATCTATTAAGTTGCAGACTATAAATTAAATTTATTGATTCTAACCATTGCCACGTGCCAAAGGCCTTCTCTGTTAATAAGACCCCATCAAATCTTGAAATTATCTAACAATATAGAATTTGTTGTTTTTCTATCACAACTATTTCTGCTATTCCATTGCAGCCTGAAAATTATAAAGATACTACGAAAAGAAAACTTATCTCACTAAATTACTTAGGAAAACTGAAGTTCCATATGCTGCACATATACTTATCACCAAGTTATGCCTTTGCACTCAACTTCTTTTTGTAATGGAATAATAGAAAGACCTACACATTACATGTGGAAAACAATAGTTTAATACTTTTTGTTTAATTGAAGTATTTTTTTTCAACTCTAATTGAAATTCAAATTATTTCAATTCTTTCAACCTAGGTATTGATTTCAATAGATCAATAATTATTTATTGATGGTTATTCTATTTTTATGCTTGTTTAACTGATTGTGGGAATCATCCAGAATTTCTTTGCATTTATTTTAGGAAACCTTTTTGTCTTACAGTCATTTAAATGCCTTTAGATTCTCCCCACCATAGGTTATAGAATCAGTTTCAAATTTCTATGCAATATTCAACATTAAATGAAACAACTATGATGAAGGTTAACTAAAAGATCTGGAATTTTATAAGCTTTGTCAGGTCATGTTATTTCATGATCAAGATGATGCTGACATTGTTTTGCTGTCTACACTTTGTTTTGCATCTAGAATGAATCTCAGGTCAGAAGCCAGACAAACCCCAAAACTTATCACTATTCATGTTAGTATTTGGATGTGAGAGCACTTAACAGTAGACAGTGATCATTTATTTTTTATCTCATCCTTATTTAATTGAAATAAAATTAAAATTGCCTGGAGCTTATCAAATGACTTTTTCTGCATTCATTGCATGAGGCGTGCTGACTTCTTAATGCCAAGCTGGAAAAAATATGAGGTCTGTAACTTGGAGAAGAAACCAAAGAAAGTCCTTTCTCAGTTCCGGATTTTTTAATCACCTTTCTTTTAGCCTGTTCTATGAATAATTAAGCCTTATTTATGCCCTGAGGGTGCTAATATTCTTCATGCTCTCTTTTGGTAATTAAAACCAGTTTCTCCTTGTGTGTACTTTGAAAAGATGATATTCTCTAGGGATTCTCAATAAGCTTAAGCTGTGATTCCAGCCTAAGCTTTAACATATGCTCTCTTGAAACTGGTACTCCTGAAAAGATATCCTATTAAGCCTCTGAAGCCTAACTTATATCACCTCTGTTTCTAACCCAGTATGTGACTGGACAATGATTCTGTGTTTTGGTGGGTTTTTTTCAGGCCCTACTCCCTATGTAATTAGTCATTGATGATGTGGGGTTTTTTTGAGGCCCTGCTCACCTTCAGACTCTACAATCCTATAACATGAGGTTTTGTCTCCTCTTCAAGAAGTGTGTTTTCCATTCATAACTTCAATATTGAAACAATTACTTTCTGTGTCTTACTTAAGAAGATTGACATTAAGAAGCATTATTAGGAATATCTCTATTATTTCTAGGATGAAATAATCAATATGATACTTTTCTTCTTCATAAAAAATCTGAATCATCTTGAAAAATGCCTATGTCCTTGGATATTCAAGTTTTGGAGATAATCCTTACAGCATCTGAAATGACTTATTGGCATGTCTGAAGAAAGATTATAGAACTCTGTACTCACACATGCGAACATAATTGCATTATTTATATTTGATAGTGTTTCTGTATGTAAGCCATCAAACAATAAAGGAACATATTTAAGCTGAACATTATTTTTGCTTACATACTTAGTATCATTGCTAACACTTCATCTCCATCCTATTGATCTTTGTATTTTAATAATTTGGTAGCAAATTCCTTTGGCAGGATTCTATTGAGGTCTGTGTTCTCACAGTCTGAATTAACAGGCTCTGTGTTTAAGGCAGTATTTACAGAAACTGAAGTATCCATTTCCATTGGATTCTGTTCTATTCCTACACTTGTGCCCATCAATTCAATTATTGATCGTATTTACATTATGATCATTATTTAGCCTACAAAATTATAAAAGCAAAATGTACCAGCAGCCCAAGACACCACTGTTTCTACCAGGCTAATCAAGCCCTTACCAGCATCTGGTCCAGCTGCAAAATAGCAAAATAAAAAATTTAGCTTAACATAGTCACTTTCACAGCATGAACAAGGATTTTGCAGCATCTTCATGGGTTTTCTTTAGCAACATCAAAAAGATACCAACCAATAGCATAGAGATAAATGCAGCACCAGCAGTTACAAAGGTTTCAACATGTGAGTTCTATCTTTTTGCCATCACTTCAAATACCTACCTTTAGTAAGATTCTGCCCTAGTTAAAGTGCAACAAGTTGAAATCATAATAATTTTGGAATAAAATGAAACAAACTGAAACAGATAAGGGGCTCTAAGTTTGCTGTATGAAATAATTTGTCGTATTTATAGTCTCCCACCTAATAATGACATTTGAGTAAATGGTTCAAAAGCTCTTGACTCCAAAGGCTTCTCATATTGGAAAAAGTGCATACAGGATTGATTATTATTTATGAACTTACAGCTCACTGTAACCTATCATAGTACTTTACTGTAATAAACGAGCCATACTACTGTAAGTACAATAAGAAACCTTAGAAATGTACTCCACACTCAGATAACACATAATACATGTTTTATTTGACAAAGTCCTGACAACATGAAAGCCTTAATATGTACAATTCATGAATCGCAAAAAGTCTAATCTTTCTCAGAAGAGCTTAACATGCAAGCACAAATCCCAGACTTTTAAATAAGTATTCTTTTCCAGAATTACTTGAAGAAGAAATTGTTTATTTTTTCTTATATATTGATCCACAAAATAAACTTGTTTGGAAAGGAAACATAGCAATATAAAATTTTGAGCAA
>JAOXXN010000372.1:186894-197474 GCA_026770055.1 Myrmophylax atrothorax
ATGGAGACACACCATTCACGACGCTGCTGCTTCCTTTGAGAATGCACGTAGAGTCAGTCTCGAGGAAAAAAGACAACACAGAAAGAACCGTTCCTCACCAATATCACCTAAAGAGACTTTCCACTGTTCCTTTTGTGACCGGACCTGCCTATCTCATATCGGCCTTTTTAGCCACCAGCACGCTTGCAGCAAGTGTGGTTAGTGCCCTTCCCAAATCTTTGTTCGCGAAGCCTAGCCATGAATGATATTCTTTGCATCAGGAGAGGTTGTCATGTTATACAAGTACCTTTGAGTGTAGATAGAGATTCAATATAATATTTTATTTCTTTGTCATTACTTTTTAAGGAAAATAAAACTTAGTTGAATTTGTTCTCTGTAAAAGGGTGTCTATTGCAATATTATCATCCTCTCTGTTGCAATCAACTTTTGAACTCTTTTATCAAGGCTGACACTGGTCTACAACAGCAATACTACAGCTGAGGAACATTGTTTGCAGAAATTGCCTGCACTGGCTTTAGTTTACTAGTTGTCAATAATAGAGGTGAAGGAGCTTGATCTTGAATAACACTGCTTGACATGCTGGTCTGTTCTAGGATGATTAAATCTTAAAGAAAATCTGTGTTACTCTAGGTGTGTTGCTCTGTATAGGCTATACCTGAGCTGACAGCTTGTTCTCTGGTTGTACATTCATGGCTCTGCTTTGGTTTTTTTTTGATTGTGTGTTTAGCTCCTCGTCTTCCTTTCCTTCTTGATTCTTTCAAAATTTTAAAGGCAATCATGATTTTTCCTACATAAACCTTTCGTATTTTTCCTAAACTCCAAAACCTCAAACCCATCACTTTAAATATGCACTTTTTCTCTACTTCATGAGTCATCTTTACAGATAAATGTGGCAATTTTTAGTAAACAGTAATTGTTACTTTAGAAGCCATTTTTTATTGTAATCCATACCAGAAAATTCAGTTGAAGTGCAGAAAACCACTTAAGTATGTTTTCCTAAAATAATCAATCAATCAATCAATCAATCAATCAATCAATCCAGTAATAAGAATAATTTACATAGTATAAATGGTTTGGAAAACTTTAATTCTCATAATATTCCTTTAAAATCATATCCATAATGATTTGTGCTGGAATCTCTTTCATTTGTAGAGCTAATGATTTTGTTTGCTATAGCTACAGAATTTGCATAATATCCTTAACCTGATGAAATATCAGTAGATTTCTATTAAACTCTATGACAAAGATTTGTTTTTGAACTAAATCAATACAGGAACTAAAATATTTACAAAGGAAATAACTTCTGACATAAATTGCTTTACCTGCAGGCTTGTTTAGAAAAACTTTTTTTTTTGGTGTATATAAGGGCGTCCATGTCTGGTTTCATGGAAGTTGCTCTAATGTCCTTAACTTTTCCTCAGAACTCTGCAATCAAAAAAAAAGTCATAGATTCACATTTCTGAATCTCAGTTTTTTGGGACATGATTTTAGTTGCTGTTTGACAGGAGTCTACCAATATCTGCCCCTTAGTTCAGACAGAACCTGAACTAAAATGATCTGATTATTCTGATTTTCCATATTTTTATTCTTTCTTTGTCCCTCCACCTTGCAGACATATGTGAGAAGTGGACAAAGTACCAGAAGAAGAAGATGTATTGCATATTTTTAGGAATGGAATATGTAATTTGGGGGAAAAGAAATCCTGATGCCTGAAAATCTTGATTCCAGGATTAAGCACACAGGATCATCCAAAATAAAAAGAAAAAAAAAAAGGAAAAAAAAAAAGGTGATGCTACTCCATAGAAACTACATTTGATTCTTGCTGCAGCTTGAGGAGTTCTTTGCTAAAGAAATAACTCCTGGTGAAAAGAATCACGGCCTACTGGTGAAACACTGTATTTTGCCTGAGCGAAAATTAGAAGACTGTAACTTTCTAGTCAGTGTCTCTTAGTTAGTGCCTCTAGTTAATCATAACCACCTCTCAGAGCTCTGCGTCAGAAGAAAGAATTATGAAAATAATTTTGAATCACCTACGTTAATCAAATAATAGAATATCTTGTGTTTCTTGGTTTAATAGCATTTGTGAATGTTTATATACACAATTAAAAAAAAGTGCACTCTTCACTCTTGCATGGTACATTTCAGGCCCTCAGTAGAAAGTTGTTCCCATCCATTCCTTGTTCACAATGCAACACCTTGCCTGTGTAAAAAAATGGAAAAAAAATTGTGTATGCCATCAGACCAAAATACATTACTCTAACAGACTCATTGCCCTTCTGTTGTAAAGGACTCACAGCAAATCCTGCAGATTTTCTTCTCTTTGGCTGAGTTGCAGCCTTCAAGGCTCCAGCACTGTGTAACTCCCTTAGGTGATGTGTACATTTCAATGCACTGAACTTTTGCCCCAGGCAATTGCAGGATGAGAGTCTATTACCTGTGTGACACCCTCAGGTAATGACTATGGAGAACTGGAGAATGGACAGCATTGGCTGTCCCTGCTGCAGTGTGATCAGAAGAGCTTGATAAGGACAGAGTTAATAGAATGCCAAATTACTGTTGGTTTGAATGCATATCTGTTTCAAATAGTTTCATTTCCTGTACTAGCAGCAATCTACTATTCCTTAGACCTTCTGGGTAAAACATACACACAATTATACTTTCATAAGATTCTGGGAAAGTGTAGCAACATTTCATACAATACAAGGAACATTTGTTTATAATCTGCTCTTTAAAAATACTCTATCATTTCAAATGTGTTTTTATTTTAGAAGTGTTTTCTGATAGGGATCTATCCCATGTGCTAATTTCTGCTCTTGACCCTAAAGTGAAGTGCATATAAGGTACACATAAATAAAAAAAACAACAACCAAAAAAGACCACACAAAACCAACCAAACCCTTCAGGGTTTTGTCTTGTTTTTTGTTTTTTTTTTTTTTGTTTTGGTTTGGTTTGGTTTTGGTTTGGTTTTGTTTTGTTTTCTTAATTTTAAAAAGAGAAACAACTTGGGTTTAATTTTCTGATAATATTCTTACTTCTTATTTTTTCACATAATAGCATATATACATCTCCTTGAAAATAAAATCCATTTCAGTCTACATAATGAACAGTTAGGCCTCTTTATAAATTAGCTTTTCATATTAGAAAACAGAATGCCATACTTGTTATTTTCACAACTTGGAGAATGGGAACGCAAAAACGTCCCAATATCTGGTAGTTTCAACACTAAAATTGTTGAGCCATCATGGAAGATCACTGGTTTTGCTTCTTATTTGGAATATTGCATTGCTAAGGTAAAGTCTCAAAAACAAACTACCCCTGTTTTGTAAAGTGAGAGATATTATCTTTTTAGCATTTAAATATAACTGAAAAACAGTAATGGATATTGTTTTTTCCTATTATTTCCTCCATTTTTTTCTGAAGAACCAGGTAAACCACTAACCTGCCTGCAAAATTATATAAATATGAAGCCTTTATGTGGAGCAAAATGGAATTCAATAAACTGTATATTACATAGTTAATTCCAGAAACACAATATTAATTGTACCAGACTGTGCATTCCTCAAGAAATGGAAATTGTGCATTGCAGGTACTGACACACTGTATTGAATGTTGATTCTTCTGGATGTTGAAATAAAATATATATGAAAATTAATACTTTCCTGTTGAAAATTTTATACAAACATTGCATGGAGACTAACACAAGTGTTGCAGATGTATTGCAAGCATCTAATACTGTCTTAGGCCATTTATTGTGCACAATTGTATTTGCTAGAACAAGGCAGTAACTGAGAGAGAAAAGGTATGTCATATTACTGAGTATTTCAAAAAAACTAATCTTTTCCTCTAACTGATATTTTATATATGTTTTGGGAAGTAAAGGAGACATGAGGAACTTGATAGCTGTATTTTCCATTATAGTGTAGAATATATGCCCACCTGCCTTGAAAAGCTTTATGTTTCAATAACATTTTTGACATGGAAGCAGTTTGGTGGAGGTGCTGCAAAATGATACTATAAGCATGTCCCGAAAAATGCACTTGCATTTTAAAACCTTAGGGTATACATGACTGAGGAAGCAGACAGTAGATAAGACAAGGGATAGGTCTGAAGGAACGCTGTTGCTTACTGCTGCTGTCTATTCTCAGAGTACACTGTATGAGGGTAACTCATACTTGCTTGAATAGTACTCAAACAAGTAGTCAAAGATTAAGGAGACCCCCATGATGCAAAAGTAAGCATAGGACAGAATAAAAAAATATGGAGGCTCAATTGAAATGGAAATTCTTCTCTTAATTTGAAAAGGATCTGATTTCTCAGAGTTGCGTGTGCCAACAAGTTTTCTTATACATATATAAGAATATTTATATGCACACACATATATATATACACCCATATATAGATGAAACTTTTTATTCACTAATGCGTCTTCATGAAAGCAAAAACCTTTCAAATGCTTACAATATATAAGAGCAACCTAATTATCCTTTCCAAGTTACATCCACACTAATTCTAGTCCTATATGTCTATTTTCATACCATAAGCTACTGAATTCCCATGCTATTACTTTTACTAGCAATTCTGTATAATTCAATGGAACTTTGGACTTAACAAGTTTAGTCTTTTTGCTACTGTCATGGATGTGAAGATGTGAACGTACTCCTGTTCCAACTGTTCTTGTACAATATTTGGGATGGACTATGCTATGTCAATGACTAGTCTACTATGCAGATTGAATTTTTAACATACACCTCTTCCTTTTGGCAATTTATGGTATTGATCAATTTTTACTTTTTAGTTTTTTGGCAAATGATTAAAAAGAAGCCAAAGTATTACACACAGTGTTTAAATACTGAATTTAACCTGCTTTAGTAAAAGTATTCTTATGTAAGCTGATCCAGCAGCTCACTGCCACTAGACATGACAATCCTGTTTCTCTTTCTTTATTTTTCTTAGCTAGTGCTGAGTTTTGTTTGGCCTTACAGTAAGCTGGGCGCTAAGGAGGTTGGAGAGAGTTTGGAGCTTTTTTTGGCTCAGATCACTATTAGGCAGTGGTCACCAATGCTTTTAGTGATTTAGGATTTTATAAGGCAGAGTTACATATATAACATCACATCCCAAGAAGACGGGGGAAATCTGCTCGTCCTTTGCTTTCCTCCTCTGTTGTA
Organism: Myrmophylax atrothorax; assembly: GCA_026770055.1. Taxonomy (NCBI): domain Eukaryota; kingdom Metazoa; phylum Chordata; class Aves; order Passeriformes; family Thamnophilidae; genus Myrmophylax; species Myrmophylax atrothorax. Next base: position 192,060 of record JAOXXN010000372.1, read on the forward strand.
AGGAATCCCATTGTGGGGCTGCCTTTCCCTGAGAGCAGTCCAACCCTTTTTTTTCCAATAATGAAGTGGCCAACTGCCTCACACTGTCCCATTGGAATTGTCATTTAACTTTTAGGAGAAAAGTAGACTAATGCATAAGAATCCCAGCTGGCATCATTTTTTATTCTCAGAATACGTGACCCCAATTAGTTTCTTCAGTTTCACAGAAGATACTTTAAGAGCAAGCCATTGATGCACTGAGATACTGTCTTCCTTTTCCTTCAGATTATTACTTCTTTTATTTTACTTACCAGGATTTTGCTTGATTTGTGTTTCCAGCTGAGTGGTCAAAAGTTTTTAGATAATGTTTCCATTTTGGTTGCTTCATTTAGAACCATTCAGCCATAAGGGTTTACAGTTACAATTCATATGTTAGTGACAGAACAAAACTTGGATTGCTACTTGATCTTCCATACTGAGCAAAACTATGATGGTGATACATTCTGCATATCCGAGCTAGAAACATTCCTTTTACATATATCCAAATCCTTGGATTGCAAAGAAAGCTGATTAGGGAAGCCAGACCAGTGTTCATGGTGAGCGAGAGTATTTTTAAAGTAGTTTATTAAGCTGGTCTGAGCTGAGAGTAGTTTAAATAGCTGAGGATTTCCATTTCATCTCCAGACATTAAAAGAAGTGTTGAACATTGGGTTTAGAACCAAATAGAAAAAGCTCTACATAATTATGAGTGCTGTACCAGAGATCTTCTAGATGTGGCTTTCTAGATTTTTCTTAAAATATAAATACAACCAGTCATAAGAACAAAATGTATCAAGTTGGACACTGTACTGAACACACTTGTTACAGTCAACTAAAGCTGAGATTTCAAGAGCTTTCATGTGTAAAATGGGCAAAATGGAGAGGAAAATTCAGTTTCTTTTAACAAATATAATGTCTGCAAATTTTCCACTGTGCATTCAGAAACAAATAAAATTCCAATGAGGTAAAAAAAATTATATATTCGAAGTGGTAATAGATTTGAAAAAAGAATTTTAAAAATATGAGACTGTCTTCAGATTAAGCTCAGAATCTGTATCATTAATTGCAGTGACTTATTCTGATTCAAGTTACTCTAATATTGATTCAAAAATTAGTTACCAAGTTATAAGCTGATTATAACTTTACTACTTTATATGTTTGCATGTAGCAAGGAAACTAATTTCCAAACACTGAATAAATGAATGGTACTTAGGAACATAGATAACCTGTTGTCAGTGGATGGGAAACAGGGATCTGAACATAACCATATATGGGAAACTACTGCAATGCACCAAACTAGGGCCAATCAGGGTAGGGTTGGCGGTAAAATCCTGGGGGTTTATGGGAAGAACTTGGATAGGGATCACTACAGGGAAAATATAATGGGTAGACAGGATGGCATTGCAGTATCAAACTGGGGAAACTTCTATGTAAAAAGAATCATAACTATAGGTCTTGTAAATTTGGTGAAAAATGTTAACATTCCCAGGACCAGGCTCCTCGACCTCGACATCTTCATCTATCCATCTTTTGTCCATTTCACAAAGTCCAGGTCTCTCCCAGCAACCCATGTCACAAAGAATGTTTTTCCATGTCTACCACATCTTAAAAGTATCTTGAATTTAACAGTAATGGATAGTATAGTCTTCATTTCTTTTGAAAATCAGGCAGTTTAATTTTAAGCTTTTGGAATAGGGTCAATACTGAACACTTCCTCCTATACTAAGAATAAACTTTGGGGTTTGCAGCATCTATACATTTCTTCCAGAGCACTTTCCAACTGTTTTATACAAAGATAAGGTATATTTCCAGATAATAATTTTGCATCTTAAAGTAGTCTTTTGAAGAACTATTGCACATGTTCCTCATTTACACAGTTGCTATTAATATGCACTTTTTTTGTTATGCGCCTAAGTTTTTCAATTTCATTAGAAAGAAGGTGTGGAAATACTGACATTTTTCATGTGTCCTTTACCAGTGGATCTCTTTTGGTTGATGGTCAGTGCAATTTACAATGCAATGCTCAGCGGAAACGTTATGACGTAGAAAAATGGATATTGCAGCATCTAAATTTGGTTTTCTACCACATAACTAAATAAGAGATGAGGGAAATGTGTGGTCAAAAGTATAAAAGAAATAAAGAGAGAGAATTCTTTAATTGATTGTAGAATTGATTTGACTGAGGCTTACACTGTATAATGGCAAAAAAGTCACAACCCTCTGCCACCCCATGCCCAGAAAGATTGGTTATTCTGAAAATATTTAAGAAATATTTCATATAGATAGGATTTACAGATGAAAAGTAGTGGAAGTTTTAAGTATTAGAATTTTTCCTACTGTTTTGTCCCCTTTTACTGAAAAAGGCAAGAATTCCCAGCTTACTGTATGTCCACATTCCCTTATGTTATAAGCATATGCTTCTTAGAGCACATAAATGTACTTTTGAAAGATTTTTTTGGTTTTCTGTGTCAGTCTCTTATTACAGAGTATTGGTTTTTCTGTTTATTCTCTTCTTCAGCTTGATTTTGTTGACTTTGAAAGAAGTACTGCAGATGTCAAATGACAGATCTACTTGGTTTTATACCATTGACTGTTAATACATTTTAAATTATTTGCATACTATAGCATAACCTAAATTAGTCATTCCAGTTGTTAAGTTTGACTTCTCCATTAAAAAGCTTTTATTGTGAAGAAAGAGGTAAGAAAAATATCTGTACTGAATTATGCCACAAACTTTAGTAGAAAGCAGAGACTTATTAACTAGGAGTCTTTGAAACAAAATCTTGAGAGTTTAATGTTTGATACATTATTCTCCATGCTGCACTGCTAACCTAAGTTAATTCAGCTTAGAATGCTGATATAGGGTATTCCATTAGAGAAAATATTTTAAGTAATAATAAGCCTCTTTCCTTTAAGGCCATATAATGTTTATTCAATTTTAAAAATAGATTTTCCACAGTCATGTAGTGAAATGTAGCCATTTGTTGGTGTGAGGTTTATTTATAATTGTAACCCTATAAAGTTTCCATATCTTTCATCATTCTCAACTTTGACTTTATGACAAATAGTTTGGTTTATAAAAAAATAGCATCTTGGTTTATTCAAGGATTAACAAGGCTAGTAAAGTAGAAGTATATAGTGTCTGCATTTAATATTATAACACTCTATACATTGTCTTTGTTTGGGGTTCTGTTTATGAGCACTTGCTCACATGCTAAACTTTATCCCTTTGCGTACTGAGGTTGAACTTTTAACTCTTGGTATGAAGGGAAAGCGCATATCAGCTTGTAAGTGAATAAATAAGAGGTCCTTTTTATATTAAGGTCATATTGATGCCTAAAATGGAAGAAAAGAACTTTCAAGACAATATTAGTACATATAAAATAGAGAGCTAGTCTGTAATTAAAACACTTTTAGGTAAGGTACACTAAATGCATAAGTGCATAGAGCTCCTACAAATTTATAACACTAATTAATTAACATATCTAATGGATACATCCAACCTGAGAATTGTTCACCCCAGAACCTCCCACAGGTCTGGTCCTTGTCACACCTTTCCAGAATGCAGTCAGAGGTGTCAGTACCCCTTTCTTCTTCACCACCACCATCTTCAGCATCACATGCCTTCTTTGGAGCTTCAGCAAGGTTTCTGGGCCTTCTAGGTTGCTTTGACTACAATGATGTCTTAATGTGTCCTTTTTTGTATGTGTCTTAAACAAGATGTCCTTGCTAAAATCCTTTTCCCTGGAAAGAACATTAAATAAAACTTCAAGAAAGTGAGAGAAAAGGGCTTCAGTAAATGTTAACTGCTATTTTAAAATGTTAGAAAGTACATAGCTATATTATCAAAAATCTATATGCTACAAATCTTAAGGATCTTAACGCATCATTATCACCATTTTTGAAGTCCATAAGAATCATAATAGCTATATCACCGGAAAAGGGATTCTGAAGATAAAGTAGCAAATAATTATATGCAATTTCTTTCTGGTAGATATAGTAATATAGGGTTATAACACATGCTAAGAGGCTTTAAGACAATTAGCTGCATGACTGCTCTGTAGTGTCTATGAATTCTGACTTTACTATCAAATTTATCTAGACTTTTGTCTACCTAAGATCTACCTAAGTTCCTGAGTTAGTTGTTCAATTGTATATCATGAGAAAACCCTTGTAGTCAATAAACCATGATATAACTTACTCTTCCTAACAAGCAAAAAAATGTTAAAATAAAATCCCTGTGATGGTCAAGCCATCTGTAAAAATATCACTTATGCAGTTTGCTGATAAAAGGTCAAAATAATCATCTGCTTCTCTATATTTTTAATGGAAGAATATGCTTCACAGGGTAGACATTTACTATCCAAATGTTTTATCAAACTAGGCATGTTACTCATACAGCATCATCTGTGTAATTCTTTATGGCTGTGCTACCATCTGCAGTACTTATTTAAATTATATCAGTACCCTGCAGTACTTTGTTCTATTGTACAGTTTTCCAATTTCTGATTATTTATTTGTGTGTGTGGAAAAATCTGAAATTATTCCATTTGTACTTATCTTAATGAACTAAATAAGAATTCTTTAAAAAGAGGAAAATATGGATTTAAACAATTACAAACCAAGTAGTTTATTAGTCTATTACAGGGAGAAATCAAGAATGATGACCTGACAAAGCAGTAAATGAAGGAAAAAAAAAGAGAATGTTGTTAAAACTAACTTGTTTAATTCAGTAGCATATAATTCAAAGGTAAAATTAATTTATTGTTTCCAAACTGAGAGTGTAATGGCAACTTTCTGTTGATCACTCTATTTTATCAGTACATACAAGACATATTTAAGCCATCCAATTGGAAATAATGCTATTGAAATGGTGCTATTTACCTTCTCTACCTTGATATTACATTTCAAGACTCCCACAGAGATAACAGAAAATTGACATTCTGATAAAACAATTTCGCAGTTGTTTTTGTAGGTTTGGGTTAGTTTGCAAATATTGAATCCAAATTGCTTTCCTAATTAAAGCAAAAAAAAAATTGTTTGGCATAGCCTTGTTCTGAGCAGTTGCCAACCTGTTAAGCTCAACATATGCTGAATATTTTATTTAAAAGTGATTTATGGGAAAATTTACCAATGATGGCAGACAATATTTTGCTTAAATTTATTTTCTTAAATGTCAGCAGTTTTAATGATTCAATATTATTATGTATTCAAATGCCAAGAATATGTATGAATTCAAGCTCTGCAAACTCCTTAACAATTATATTATATCAGGCTGTCAGTTTATAAAATTTGTTCCAAATGTTTCTGTCCATTTCCTGCAAGTGTCTAGTAACTTACGTAGAAAATACTAAGTAGGAGAAGAACGTAACCTTTGTTTTCTTTTCTTATATTCCG
>JAOXXN010000372.1:197574-207761 GCA_026770055.1 Myrmophylax atrothorax
CCGTTTTAAATGTAGGAAAGAAAAATTATATCTTAGGACAATACATATTCAAAAAGGAAGTTTTGATGCTTTGATCACTGACAGAATATATCTTCTCAAGAAGAAGAAGAAGAAAATAAATAAATTAAACAAAACAACTACTGAAACCAAGGGCAATAAAACACGCAAGAGTTTACCAAGAGCTCACATTAAATGTCAGGTGACCAAGAATATAGGTAGAAGACAGAAGGACAAAGCATTTACCTTATGGATTTACTTTGAGAGTCTGTGTTTCTATCTCCTCAGATAAGGATATACAGATACAAACCCCCTAATATCTAAAAACTGGTTTTCTAGCTTGTCATCTTATAACCAATTAATAAAGTTAACAAAAAGTGAGTTTTTGCCTCTTACTTCAATATATGAAGCTGTAGTTGCAGAATACTTAAGAGTAAACTGTTTTTAGTTCCCTACCAGAACTTTAGACTTGACTTTGATCACGTTGCAGCATAAGTATATGCCATATAGGCCATAGTATATCTCTTGTCAAGTGTGTGATGACACTTCCACACAATACCCAGGATACAAGGTCTTAAAGTACGTAGGAGAATACTTGTAACTCACATGGAGGTTTCTCCATTACTGCACAGAAGCAAGGTCCAACCATGTCTATGAGTAAATTCTTTGATCTTAAAGTACCATTTCCCTGAAAGCATCTAACTTCAGGATGTATAGGAAGCCAGCTTATATAAGAATGAAATTTAAATTTGAGCTATCAAGATCATGAAGGCTGTCAGGCTTCTGTTAATTAAAAGTTCTGCTTTCTCGGTTCTTGCATTGTATATCTCTCAAGTCTTTGACTTGTTTCAAGTGTACATACAGACTCTGAGTGAATTCTAATTTCTTAGGTCAGATACGTGGTAACATGTAAAACATGGTAGTGTCCAAGTTAAAATAGAAATTAAAAAAATAAAAAATATATCTTTTAATTCCTGCTAAGTAAGAGAAACACCAAATTTTTTAATCCTTTCCTTACTCAGAAAAGAAAAAAATCAGAGTATACAGTGATCAAATAGATAAATTATATCAGCTGTAGGCACACTAAAAGTCTCCATCAGTAAGGGAAAAAAATAGCAAGAATATTGAGAATATTGAGAACCTTCTGCTTCTCAATATGTACATAGCAGGTATGAAGACTAATGAAGATTCAACTTACATTAGGTATTTAGCTGCAGTTGTAGGAGTATTGCATTTCTGTCCTCTGTCTTGTTAACCATTTAAGCAATTATTCTCTCTTTTCTCCACTTTCATTTTTCTATTTTCAAAAATTTATTCTGAACTCGGCAGTACTCACCACTGAGCTTCATCAGGAAAAAAGCAACAAACTAAACAAAAAACCAAACTCCCTTCCCCACAAAACAACCAGAAAGCATCAGGAGATGAATAACAGAATGGCTAAGGAATATTGCACAGGACTTAGTAACCCATATATTTCCAAGACCTGCCACTTTTGAAATCTCATCCTGTCTTCTGTTTTTGTCAGACCTCTCCTGTTTTCTGGGATTATAAGACTGAGCATTAATTTAAAATTAAAATCCAATTGTTACAGCTATTTTTCTAATCTGGCTTTTCAATCTGTTCATGAATTCATGAAATTGAAAGTCAGTATAATGTTCAGAAATCAATATGAATATATTTCTAAGATCTTTGTGATAACCCAAAGATGTGGCAAATTTGAATAAAAATTAAACCTTTCATAGTGAAGTTAAATAATTTAATAATTTCTCAAGCCTGAAACTTCCAGGGAGACCTCTTTCCTTAAAGGGATCAGATATTTCAGAGAGTTATAAAAGAGAGGTGTATATACTACTGAATGAATCTTGCTTGGATCCACTACATCTAAAATCTCTTATCAACTTTGGCCCATATGGGTCAAATCTTTTAAAGATTTCATGTCAAAATGCTGTAACACAAATGGCCAATAATTTTTTTGGTGAAAAAGCAGAAATGTTTGGAAATGTATGATTTGGAAGTATCTTTCTTTGCCAAAGCTTAGTGTTGCAGTTCTGCTTTACTACTGTTTGTGTTCTCTGGATAGATAAATAAGAGACTATAGCATTGCTTAACAGACTCAGGTAAATTTCACTGAAGGTACACTCTTAGATAGTTACACAAGATCATCACTACCAGGCAAAAATCCTCAGTCATTTTCCAATTATTTCAAAGAACTTCTATTTAATTTGGTATTTCAAAATGCCCAGGTGACAAAATTTAGTAAAAAATAAACATCTGAGTGACAACTCAGTCTAGTCTACACTAGTCTAACACATATACAAGAAACTGATTCACATGCACAGCAGGATTGCATCTTTTCAAAATGTGTGTTTAATTTAAAATACCATTAAAAAAGTAGATGGTGGGTTTTAGGTCTCTGATGCCACATTGTACAACACAGGAGATGCAAGCAGTAATGTGGGCAGACAAGTCACCTCTGAGTGTCTCATTCTTTAAATATTGCAAGAAAGAAAACATTAGAATGTGGAGATCATTATCAATGAAGCCATAATTTTTATATTTTTAATACACTTAGAGACCACAAATTAAGCTTCAAAAGAGGTCAGTGACTATTTAAAGGAAATTTATCTAAATAGTTATATCTCTGGTTTCCTCAATTAATTTTAAGTAACATTTTGAAGAGCCAACTCAGAAAGTCTATAAAAAGCAGATGTTTTCTGTGTAATAAATCAGCCTCCAAATTCTTATTTCTCTATAGGTTAGAGGGAAAGACAACACTTTTTGACATTACTGAGAAAAAACATGCTGATCTGTCCCATTTGGCATTGCTGTTGCTCAGAACTGCAAAAAAGGGCTGACATTGCAGATGAAACAATGTCTACTAAATGAAGTTGTCATCAAGTACAGTCCAATCAACTTAAAAAAATAATTATCCTTTTAATGAAAAATTGAATATCTTTGATAATACTCTTTAAATCCCACAGACATCAAAATGGCACAAGTGAGGGAATGTCTCTGTATGTAAGTTTGAGGGTGCATAAATATATGAAATGAACTGAATTGTAAGAAATCATCCTTCTAGATGTTGTCACAATCATACATTATTGCAAATGTGGTTATGTTTATGAAAAAAAAGATTAAGAAAGACATACTACAGAACACACTATTTTAACAACTAGATAGTCATCGTAAAATAATTCTGGAATTCTGTGCTGCAAATCATGCTTTGAATCTCTCAGAAATAATAGTAGCTTGCATATTTTAATTAGTTTATGTTGCTCTGACAGAGAAACAGACTATACTTGATGTATGTTATTATGTTTGTGCTATATTCTGGATGAGTTCAGCAGTTTCATCTTTCATGTACTTAATAAAAAAAAAAAATCAATAAAGGACTAGGTAGGTATCTTTGTACAACCTGTGTGATTTCTCACATGAGCAATATAACCACAGGGCAATGATTCTTAATGACTTCCTCTTCTTTTATTGCATTTTTCATTAGTTTTGAATTGAGTCCCATCGACTTAATATTAGATCCAGTGACATTCGGTCCTGGACTTAGAAGGTGGATCTGAGACGATTATTTCCTAAACACAATACTCTTCCTCAGCCTTTAATGGAGAATCTACTGCATATTTGTATTTGCTCTCTTCTACTGTATACCATGACATACAGCATTACTCCTCACACACAGTCAAAGTTAAAGTCTGGCAATTAAATGGTTTCTTGCTCAGTTGAAAACATCATGAAGAATAATCAATAATGCACACAATAAACAGATACAACTTTTTTACTGTCACTCATCTATTAATGCTGAAAAATATACTTAACAATTATTCTAGTCTGCTCTAACAGCAACAGCAAAAAGACCTTCATCAGCAGTAAAGTGTGAATATAAGATGAATTTTATGAATTATATTTGTTGATTAAAACAAACAACTTTTTGTTCATCTCCATTACAACATCCAGTCTTGGAATAGCAGTATATACAGTAATAAATCTTATCCTGAGGGTGAAAAATGATATATTAAATTTACCATTTTTATTAGATATTCCTACTTACATCTCAATAACCTTTGTTACTTACCATTTCCACTGCAAGGGATTTCGATACAAGACATTTTACTTCTGATAACACAAAATTAAAGGAACCTGTCAGTAATGAATATAGATTTTCACAGTATAATTAACAGAGACAACAGAAAGGACTTCAGTACAAAGGCATTGAATAGCTATATGTCCTTTGGACTTCTGGAGCTATTGGTGATAAATATTTTTGAAAATAAGGATAACAAAGGTGAAGTATAGACATTAAAATAAGCATTGCTTCTCTTAAACTGACATTTTACTGCAAGCTGTGTTTACATTCAGATGTTTTGTTTCTCTGCCAGGTTACTGTTGGTCCTTTTTGAGTGACATGAAAAAATCCATTTCTATAGACCATAAGTTCATTTGCTATTGCTAAGTGCAATTTTTTTTCCTAAGGAAGGTTAGGGTACTAATGATCTGATCCTCTACTTTAACTTAAGAACTCTCACCTGTGTGAGTTGACTAGAGCTAGTCTTCCACCTTGCAGTTATACCCAGTGTCTGTTACACACCATGAGGTTCTGACCCATCACGATCCCAGTAAGAAAAACAGACTCCATAAGATAGAATTTAAAATGGTTTTACAATATAAAATACTGTTTACTTTACAGAGCTAACATGAGAGAATAACATAGGTAAGCCAATGTCCCTTTGGATTCTTGGAGTTCTGTCTGCACCTGACCCATGTGCAGCAGATCCACAGAATGTTTTCTCCCTCTTCAGTCAGCTGAGTTATTAAAGCATTTCCTTGTGAGTAAACCACTGCATTTGTCATTTCTACAGTCAAAACCAGCTGTTCACGTAGACAGTCCTCTGAATACTTGCAGGCAAAGGCAAGGCAATCGCTGGCACCCAGAGGGAGCTACCTGCAGCCTCCTCCATTGTGATGTGCTGGCTGAGTTTATCCTTCTCCCAAGGGATATGCACAGCAAACACAGACCTGAAGATCAAGAGATACACATATCTCAGTGGAGCATAGGGGTGGGCTGTCCCAGGTGAGCTGTTATGGGGACCACTAACTGGTGGTTGGTCTTCCTGACAGCATCACTACATTATGACCAGGTGGCTATAATTACCTGTGGAATCACTGTTTGATACAGAACCATAAGAGCAATTTATATATAATGAAGAATGTAACTTGGAGCACCAATTTTCTGCTAGCAGATATAGTATAGCACATGCTAAACAGCAACTGAAAGTGATAGAAAGCTACATGAAGAATCAGAAATATATTAAAAGTCAAAAAAGTATTTCGGTGTTTTTTACTTTAAGCTATTTTGTGTGATATGCAAAAATGTTTAGATTCACAGTCATGGAAATCAATGAAAGTACACAGACTTTCAGAGACAGAAGCTATGAACACTTGCAGGAGGAGTTAATATGTGGGACTGTTCTTGGGGGGTATGACACTGCCATAGTCTTTTTATTGTCTAAAAAGAAAAAATTAGTGAGACAAAAGGCAGAAAAGTTGAATTTCTCAAAAAAACCCAACCTCAAAACCAAAAACCAACCAACCTTGAAACCAAAACCCAACCAACCAACTAAACAAAAAAGGCAGAAAACTTTAACATGAGAAGAAAAAAGGTGAAATTACATATATATAAATTAATTATCTGTTTAACAAATTTTTTATTGTTTAGTTTTGTGTTTTGTTGTTGTAGCTGTTTGAGGATTTTTTCTTGGTGGTGGTGGTTCTATTTTTTTCAGCTTTATTCAAATTAAATTATTTGTAATTGGCCTGAATCATACGAATATTGACAATTTGACAATACACTCATATTCCTGAGCACACCTTTCATATGGGTGTCTGTTGAAGTGACTTCCAGCTTTTGGGGTCTTTGAGTGATTTTTTTTTTTTCCCCCCCCTTTTTTTTAAACAAATGAGCTTGTAAGGAACATACACAAAATGCATGTTTGTGATATATATGTGTCTTCTTGACCAGTCTCAAGTAATTCAATGTAAAGCTTGTCTGTATTAAAAGAATATGAACTTCCACATTGTGAATGACAAAAGCTTACTAAGTAGGACACCTTCTAAATGATTACCAGAAAATACCTGGGAATTTGCCTGAATTTTGTTTCTACCCCTTAAAAAAGAGAGGTTGTTTCATACACAAAGTGTAAAAAATGGTATCTTGAAAGTGTTCTTTTTGAGTTCATTCCGTGTTTTAACTGGTTAAAAGCACAGAGCAAACTGAGCAATCCTTCTGCATTTTTTCAATCACAAGAACACTTTGCTAGGGATGATTCAGGTAAATTGAAAAACGATAAAGTTGCATAGCTGTCTTGCAATCACCTTTGTTCTTCTAAATTTCAATAACAGCTCTGGTTCAATATTTTGGAAATACTGTCTTTTTTGAAGTTCTTTCCATCACACATGTGCTTGCCATACGATTGTTTAAGGATTACATAAGAATGTTCAAGTATAACAGTTCCTTCAATTGTGCAGGTCTCTCTTTGCTAAGAAAAGGAAATTTGGCAAATGGATGTCTGTTTTGAAGTTTGGTGCTGTCTGATTTTTTTTTCTCTCTGTCAGAGCCGAGATAATGCTAATAACTGAAATTGTTAATAAAATTACCTGAAAGAAGATGGCATAGTTTTTAAGGAATATGTGCACACATGCCAAGTATTCTTTGCCAGCATCAGTGTTTTGTAGTACTGTCAAGATTTTATTCTAAAATTTTTCAGAGGCTTTCTGGATCTGTGCAGATCACTGGAACTTCACAAAAACTGAAGAGGAATTTACATAAGCCACAATTTTCTGTTAAATACAACAGTACATTGGGGTGTTTGGTCATGTTTATATGAGCTAGAGCATTCAGGGCCACAACTGTACCCATACAGCATTTCTTTACAAGTTTTCCCCATCAGTTCTCCAGAAGACAGTTTCACTTAAATCACCACAAACACTTCAAAGAGGACAGCATTTTCCTCCTACCTTTTATATTTTCAAATATTTTCTGCACCTCTCCTTTTTACATACATGCCCTCTAAAAGAAAATTTAAACCCATTCCTCACTTTCTTCTGGACTATTAGGATTTTGAATCTACAAAGTATGAGTCTGGCCTCTGACTTGAATCCCAGCATCTCTGCCGAATTATTGTTCAGAGCAAAGGCCCCATTTCTCCAGGGCCTTAAAGGACCTGTTCTCAGCCCTGATACACAAACTGATGCTCAGGTTTTTTCTCACTTTGTTCTCACAAGCTCTGAGTAGTAAAATGTTTAAGGCATGATGTTGAGTGACACTGATCCATTTGGTAGTATGTAGTTTAATTTTCTCAAATTTCTTTTTATGCTTAACTGAACTTGTAAACAGATCTCTGTGTGTGTTCTGTTAACTCACCATGACCAAAACAAACCAACCAAACAAACCCAACCTATTTTAATCTACTTAGTGATCAGCTCATCTCCAACCTTGTAAGAATGGTTAGATACTTAATCTTTAGTATAAAACTGTGCGTTTAACTTGGGGCTGTTTTTTCAGAAGCATAATTTCTTATAACATCTTTGGAGAAATGTTTTCAGACTAATGCCTCAACATGGGGTGTGACAGGAGAAAGACATGGGAAACAATTTTCAATTCACTTGTATTTTGTATTTAAGTCATTACTAATGCACCCCTTTGAACTTAATGTGTATTGTGTATCAGATGAATAATAGTAAAATATGTTTCTTTAACCTCATAATCTACCTAATTATTATAAATAAAGTCAACTGTGGAGAAAAAATAATCAGTTTTAGGAAAATTGTGTAATTTGCGGCAGATTTGGGCAATATTTCTCACTAATTAAAAAGATAATCAGGAGTCTGGAAATGTCACATTTTTGATTTAAATGTTTAGACCAAAAATTTTTCTTTAAAAATGTCAATTTAAATTTTTAAGTAACTCCATCAAAGAAGGTGGGTGAATGAAATAATTTGCTCTTGACCTGTATCAGAACAAGGATTTGAATTTTTCCAGAATATTCTGTCTCCTTCACACTGTTTAAGAACTTGATTATAATTCTGGTTTTTTTGCTTTCCATCATGAGATTGGAGGAATCACTAATTGGTCAACTTGATAAACTGACTTATTCTTGGATTAATGATACAGACATGAGCTTTATAAATATTAAAATTACAGTTATTCATTATTGAAAAAGATTCATGTGGAGAATTTATCATTTTCCTTGAGGTGGGAAATACAGTTTCATGATGGAATTCTTTTAGTGGGAGTCTTGTCATCCGCTAGTGACATTTCTTATTTCTGTCCACACTCGAAGCTGCCTAAGAAAGACCCCTTTGCTTGGAAAACTCAGTAACACTGTGTATCTCATCTATTTTTTTAATATTATTTGCAGTTTTACCTCAGAAAAAAAAATGAAGTTATTTCAAGATCTGTGTTCTACCCAGTATTTACTAATATTTTCTATAGGAAATTGATAACAAAGAAGGAAACATCTAAATTCAAAGCTTACTATGAGACCATGCAGTCAACCATTTATTAGTAGCATTGTAGTAGACTTTGTCCTATAGGTCTGGGAATAAAAGCTACAAAAGATTCAACCTTGCAGGATGGGGTCTCAAAGTATATGTAATGAATACACACACATGTTCATCCCTTATTAATCCACAGATTTTAAGTATCTGTCAGAATAATCTCTCCTCCCATCACAACAGCTAAATTACTTTTCATAAGCTTTTAAAAAATTAAAAAAATAAGATTAATTCAGGCTGTACGTTAGTGTTTGCATGATTATTTGATCAATCTCCCTCTGAGAATGAATATTACAGAATATTTTAAAAATGATTTTACAGTAAATGAAATGCCAGAAACGATATATTATATTTCATAAGTTGCACCCCCTAAAATCATAATCCTGATTTATTGCTGTGATCTACTATTTAAAGCATGAATGAGAATTATTAAACTCTCATTCCAGAAGGGATTTTTATATTATTAACAGATGCATTCTGGCTGAGGACTCTTACTCTATCATGAAACATGAATCTTATTTCATCATTCCTTTATTAATTATGTATCTGTTGGGATTCAAAGGTGGGTCTGCTGTAGGCTGAGACCTTAATTTTTGACTCATGCTTTCATCAGCTCCATACTTGGTCCTGGACACTTTGTCTTCAATAACCTAGCTATTATTATTACCCTTTGTCCTTTGTCAGTAGAGACCAGTCTGCTTCCCTGAGTGTACATAATGTCTTTCTCCTCCTATCTCTTTTGCTTCAATAAAAAATACATTTTTCAAAAATGGGAGGACACTCCTTTTCCCGCCTCATTTTTCAACAGCAGAATCATGGCATTTCAATTTTTTAAGTAAACAAAAAGTCCTATTTTTCATACTGACAGCAAAGAGCAGTGATGTATGAACCTGCAAGTCTCATAATGACTTATCCATGATAATGCTGGAAGGAACCTCCATATATTTTTAAAACAAGTAAAAATAATTTGTTTGGGCAATGCATAGAGATCCTCATTTTTCAAGCTGTAATATGCTTGGTTTCAATTTTTATGATGTGGATCCATCCTTACAAATTAGAATTATTTTGTAAAATCAGTGAGAAGTTTTGCAATAGGTAAAGTAGTTTTAAAATATTAACAACACTATCCTCTTCATTTTAGTTTGGGTAATGGTTTCCACCCTGAAGTAACATTTTTTTGCAGCAAAACTGCATTTTCTGAGATAACTTTACAGTACTGATGAGTTTGTTTATCAGGCCTAAGTTGTTAGTCATGTTATTAAAAGAGGTGTTCATCTTTACATACATAGTGTTGTAAAACTATATAGTGTCTGTCTCAAAATTCAAGACTCAACCATAAAAAGAACTTGTGTGGTTGGATAATGTTCCTCTTGTTAAAGAGTTTATTATTCAAATACTTAATTCTCTTTATCTCAGTGCACATCACGAGGGCGAGAAGAGGTAAAAATAAAACAATGAAAAAATAAACATAAAAATTAAGCTGAAAAGTGCTGGCAGAAAATATCTGTGAAAATCAATGTTCAGTTGGTCTAGTGGTATCAGTGCTGTCCTGTGTACATGGTGGCATAATTTGGAGTTTGATGGTTTTGATGGATTTACTCTGGGACCTAAATATCAGAGTGTTTAAA
>JAOXXN010000372.1:215452-230631 GCA_026770055.1 Myrmophylax atrothorax
TTCATTTTTTTAAAATTTTTTTTTTTTTTTTTTTTTTTTTTTTTTTTTTTTTTTTTTTTTTTCCCAGTGCTTGTTCTGTTTTTCCATTGCAAATATTTGGCCAAGTTCCTAAACTTCAAACCATCTTTTATTATTTTAATTTACATTGACTAATGGCTGAAATAGTTTTTCTAGTCCTAGAACGATGGTATTTATTGTTCATGAGATGAAGTGCCTGTGTCTGTTCTCCCTGATTTCTTTAAGCTCTCTTCAGTCTCAGAGAAATGTTTCTCTAAGACTCCTTTAGTTACACTAACTGAAGAAAGTTTCAGAACTTCCTTTTACTCTCTAAAAGTTCATTCAGTGCTTTGTTTAAGCCTCAGCAAGATAAGATCTCAAGAGGAACAGCAGACCTCAGGTGAGGTCCCATATAAGGCAACATGACCACTTCAGAAATCAGGATGCTTTCCTGTCTTCACTGCTCTCTAAGGGTGCTCTTTTTCAGCTGGGTTGTCAATGCCTCAACTGACAGCAGCTCTAGGATCTGCCACCAGATTTTTTTTTATTATTATTCTTTTAATCTGCTTCAATAGTGTATTTGGCAACCAGATATGAAGAGCTATCTTTTAAGTTCTAGTTTTAAAAAAGGTTTCAACATTCTCTCTTGTTTCTTCTAAAGTCTGATAGCATGATACGTGTGTGCAGAGTTCTTAGCAAATAAAATCCTAGTGTCACAAACTGTGTACTCTTTGATAGCATTTTTTCCTACAAACTCATCTCACTTGCCTGTCTTTCCTGTTATCAAGAGTTATACTTCATGAGTTCAGAAGAAATATTAGTATTTCAGACTGAAATGCATTGTTACCCAAGGCTGTAATTCACATTCTGTGCATTAAACCTATATATTAAATCAAAAGGAAATACACAGTATCAACAATTACAGGTGGTTTAGAAAGTATTTTTTTTTTCCTTCCGTGCTTAAGAGTATCCACAGAAAAACAGTCAATGGAAGATGTTCTTGGGAAATAAACATTATTTGCATCATTAAAGGAGGAAGGTATGGAAAGGTTGATATCTCTGTGTTAAGTACCTTTGTTGTGACAACATTCTGATATTTATGGCTAAGAACAGTAAAAGTATTCACCAAATATATTAATTTCTGTAAGAAAATACAGTATTTTGAAGGTAGTGCCTGGCACAGGGTAAACTGGCCTAATTCCTTGTGCAGTCATGTTTACTAGAAAAATACAAAAATAAAGTGCTCAAATAAAATGAATAGAACCACAGAGGAACAATAAAATAAATAATGTAAAATGCCAGAAGAGAAAATAAAGAAAAATAGGTCTGTACCCCTCATCTCAGTTGACCTTTCTGAAATGGTAAAGCATAAAATGCTTTAGTGCATAAAATGATATCAAGACGTTTTTCAAGAGAGTCACTATGAGCACATTTTAAGGTTAAGTGGAAGAGGGCAATGACCAGCAAGATTGCAGCAAGAAGTGTTTTATGTATTTAATTGTGCAAGTTTAGCATGGGGTGTAGGACCCCCTGAAACTTCAAAGCCATTTTAATAACAAATGGAAAAGGCTAATTGGTGAAACACGGGACAGCAAATGCATTAAAACCACATAAGCAAAAAACCTCTGTATTTTCAAATCATTTAAAGACCAAAAAATTTAAATTACTCTGCAATTTAATATGGTTCCACTAATTTAGTACACCAGGGAAAATGATTTCTATCTATATGTTAAATGAACTTTTCACAATTAAAATAACCACATGAAACATACATTTGATGTTAAATTGAAGACTAACAGGTGAGGCTGTGTTGTTAGATATTTCACCCACACAGGATGTGAAAAAACTAGTATCAGCTGGTTTAAACAGCAAAGTAAACTCCTGCAATAGAGAATCACTGCAGCTTCAGAGCCAAAAAGTGATGTTCTGTGAGTGACATCCCAGATGAGCGTGGGAGCATCACCTGCTCATCGAAGTCAGGATTAGACTCGTGCAAACTGACCTCAGCCACTCTGACACTGAGGTCTGTCTGCAGTCATGTGGGAGCATTCTTCCTCAGAAGAACCTCTAGTTATGCCATGGTTGAAAATATTCTATAACAACTTTTTTTTCTGTGATTTTTCTTTTCCCTGAAATTTTCCTCGTTTAATTTTGGTGTTTTCATTGGTTGTTTCATTTCTTTGGTTGGTTGGTTGGTTGGTTGGTTGGTTGGTTGGTTGATTGGTTTTTCTATGAACACCAAAGTCAGATTAGCTTTTCTGGAAGGTTCTTTCTCATCTGTGAACTTGTCAAATACAGTGGAGCCTTAACTTCTGATGAACACAGGTCCAGTTATACTTTTACATCCAAACTCTGTAATACTAATAGCTGCATTGGGTGTCAGTGCCAAGCTGCTGGCAGCAGTGGGGGAGCCAGGGCTGTCCTGTGTGAATGCAGCCAGATCCAGTGGACACAACACAGGACACAGATAAACCCATTTGTCAAAGATGGTGCTGGCCCTGTGAAAGTTGATTTAAGAGAGGACAAAATATTGCACAGGCAGTGTGGATCAAGTAAAAATGAGTGGGAAACAACTTGTGAGAACCAAGATGAGAGGTAAAAAAGGGGAGGAGGTGCTTCAGGCACCGAAGCAGGGATTCTCCTGCAGCCCAGGGGAGAGACATCACAAGCTATTTCTCTGCTTCCCACAGGGCAGACCATAGTGGAACAGATATCCACACTGAAGCCCATGTAGGACTCAATGCATGAGTATTTCCTGAAGGAACTGCAGCCCATGGAAAGACCATGCTGGAACAGGTTTATCTTAAAGGACTAAAGTCCATGGGAAGGATCCCTGGAGAAGGAGAAAGACAGTGTGAGGATGAAGGAGCAGCAGAGAGGAGCTGATATGGACTGAACACATCCCTTATTTTCCATCCCCTGCACTGGTCCTGTGAGGGACAGGAGGTAAAGGTTTGAGGATTGAAGGAGTGAAATTGGATGCGCTAGCGGAAAGGTGTTTTAGCTTTGCCTTTTATGATCCAAATCTTTTATAATTGGCAATATATTATCTAATTTTCACCAAGTCGAGTCTGTTTTGTCTGTGGTGGTGATTGGTGATTGATCTCTTTCTGTCCTTATTTGAGCCCACAAGCTTTTTCATCTTGTTTTCTTCCCATCTGTTCTGTGGAGGAACAATGAGTGAGTCACAACCATTTGAACTGAATTTAAGTTTTAGAAGAAACAGGTGCAAGTATTTATTTTGTCCTGCCATGGGCACACCATTGAAGAATAACAGGGAATATTGTCAGCTGTTTAAATGAAGTCTGCTCAAAAATTAGGAGCATATTTTTTCCCCTCCATACTGTGAAGGGAAAAAAAAGTCCAAAGGTGATGTTTATTATCATTATATATCTGCCAGACTACTCCAGGAGAGCTATTCAAAACATTTGTACTTAATACAGTTCATTTGTTTATTTTTGTCTGCAAACTTAGCCCGTCTGCAAGGAACAAAATGTCTTACTCCACACCCACATATTGTTATGTCTAATTTTTCTTTTTCATTTACCCTCTTCCTTCTTTTATATTAATGGAAAATCGGTTTTAACACCAAAAATATCTTAGTGGGTATGCTGTTTTGACAGCACTCAGGCAACATCCAAGTGTGAGGGGAAAAATTGCTGTAACAGAGTCTTGAACGTAACTCCAAACTCAAGGAAAAGACCAGGTCTAGGCTCTGGATAGAGTAACAACACAGAGTGCTTTTGGCAGTCCTATCTAAGATCCCCACTCTGTTGACAGGTACTGGACACCCTTCCCTGACTACTGTGGCTGAATCTAGTAAGTAGTTTTGGATTGAATTACTTTCTGTGGCAGACAAAACAGACTTTACAGTAGGCAAATTGAATTTCTCTGGTTCAGTGACCACTATGGCACTGCTCGTCTCAAGAAGATTTTCACTTTATTGAGGGCTGGTAGGTTTTCTTGTAAATACCTACAGGCAGCACACATTGCAACACAACTGATTCCTTGTCTGTTGCCATTAAAAAGAAAAAAAAAATCTGTCTACATCTGCCAAGTCACTTACACAAGTGTGTATACACAGCCACACACACACAAGGAAAACAAAATGTAAACATTTGCATAAAGCATTATTTTTGTTCTATTGGGACTGTACTCATATAGTCTGAAAATCCACATAATGATCTTCTTGGAAAGACTTAGCATCAGTATCTAGTGTTGCAAAACACAATGTGTTTCCAATGGAGTGAAAAAGCAGAAAGGTTTATCTGTCTTAGATACAATTATGATTAGGGAAATGGCAATATGTACTTTGACTCAATTAAGCTGGAGTCTAGTGCCAGCCATATCCTGAAAGGAAACATCAGAATCTCCATATTTAAATTATCACTAACATGTAATCTTACATCACTGGTATCTCAGACTTTCTCTACAGCTGGCATTGAACAGAGTCTCCAAGTATGTTCTTTATTTTGTTTGGCAAATATAGCATATATCTATGCATCTCTACAATATAAAAAATGTATTATTTAGGCAGTGTTTATAGAATCATTAGCACATAGGAAAAAAAACCCCAACAGTACTTTTCAGGTGTCTCCAGTCACACTACAGATTTTCCTGATTTCTGTTTATTTTTCAAAAGCCCATTTTTATTCTTCCCAAAAACAAGGGAAATTATTCCTGTAATTTTCACTGATTGTTTTTACTTTGTTAAGTGGGATTACTTTTCCATGGATAGGTTTTATTTTTTTTTTTCTGTGTATTATAGGAAATCATCAACATAGGATACAGGGATACAGAACATTTAAGTGAATAAGCAGTTTTATTATTACATATGGTCAAGAAACAGTGTTATTTCAGAGTGAAGCAGACACAGAATACTTTCACTGATCTTCAGAGCTGGTCCCAAGTCACCATCAGCGATATGGATGCCTGATAAAGAAATACTCCACTGTAGTTTGAAAGACATTCAAAGGACAGAGTCGAGCTCCAACACAATATGGGAAAACACAAGTCTAACAGAAAGATGCATTTTTGTTGCTTCTCATATTAATCTATTATTTAGAGCTCCCCTGCTTCAAGTCATCATTGCAGCAGCAATACCTCTTGGATGAGATAGTGCACATAGAGCCCTCCAGAGAGCTAGTTATTATGGGGGCCAGCAGAGAGCTACTTTTTTTTTTTATTGTCTGGGGTTAAGAGGCTGGTTTATGGGGTGGTGAAATAACCAGGAAAATATTAAATACTTTAAAAACAAAACGAGACAATTTTTTTTTCTAGAAGTAAAGAAAGCACAGAAATTTTATCCCGGCAAACATTTCAGCTCCTGACTTTCAGAAATCATCCATTATGCTAGTTATTTGGAACACAAAAACATAGTCTGACACATATACCTACATTTTAAAAGTCTTTTACCTACAGATGAAAGGATTAATTTGAGAACTACAACTTTAAGAAATCAAAGAGATACATTTTTGACATCCTATTTCCATTGCTTTTTATAAAAATTGATGTCAGCTTATTATTCTAATATTTTAAGACTTTGCAACTGAAATTTTACATTGAATCAAACCTATTTTTTGCATATTGTCACTTTAAATGTTTTCTCAAAGACTTTTGTCTCTATTTTGTCTTTTTCTTATCAGACATGGAGTGACCTCTAAATAGCCTATGGTTTTTTTCCTGTTGTGCCCCAACATCCCCCACTGGTGCCTGGAAAAATGGAAATGTGTCTTCAGCAGAAGATCCTTAGGAGACAGAAAATTTAGTTCTGTATTTATAGAGGCTCTTAGATAAACTATAAAAGTTAGATTGATGATACATAAAATGGATATTAAATAAGGAGAGTCTGATTCATTCTAACCAATAGTCTAATTTCCAAAGTTGCCATTGCACAGCTTTGAATAGTAACGACTTAAGTCACTTTCCTTTTTTTTTTTTTTTTTAGTTTTATCACCTGAGTATTTATACAAATTCTAACCAGTTGTGAACTTGTATTATTTCCTTTAAATTATTTGTCATGGTGTTGATTACATGTGTTTAATCATTAAGGTCCCATTATCTACATTTGGCTTTCCATGCCATGTTTTTTCTTCTACCACTTCATCCACCCAAAGATGAATTTCAAGTGCTTTCAACTTTTTTAGTTATTTAAGAGAGATTGAAAAGAATTTCAACTATTTATTTTCTTTCCTTTTAGTAATTACCTCCACTTTGTGGAGCAATCTTTTTAAACAGCTTTCATGTCTTTATTTGTACTTTTGCAACATAGAAATTAACAGAAAAATATTTTTTAAAATTTTTTTCAGAGAAATTGTCTTTTTAAGTAACTCTTAATATTTTTATTTCTGTATTACAGGACACATACAGTGTATTTAGTTAGCAAGGTGATAGTAATTTTTTCCAATGTTATTAAGAAAAAAAAAGTAGGTAGAATGGCAACAAAGTACCAAGTAAAGTTTTTTGCATTTATTTTTTAGGTTGGTTGTTTGTTTTAAATTAGTTATTTAAATTAGTTAAGGCAAATACAGCATCCATTTCTTTGAAGTTGTTTCTGATGACTGGATACAGTAAACTTCACAAGGTATGTCTCTGAGAGCTCATTCAAGTGAAGGGGGTCTAAGTTTGAACAACTTCTCAGTTTGAATGTAAATGCATTTTTCAGTTCTTACTTATCACAAGGCCTGTGCATCTAAGTATTTTAACACCTCAGAAAAAACTATGTAGGAAGCTCTCAGAGCCTGATGGTTAGTTAAAATGTCTATTTTTCTTATGCTACCTCACAGTCAGTAGAATTATTTATTTACTTGCAGCACTTTGAGAAAGGTAGAAAAAAGCATTCTAGTTCTTTGCTCATTTGCATCCTTCTTTTCTTCAATATTTCTTTCTCTTCAGAAATTTTTCTTCATCGCGTAGTGTCCTATGAAAAAATACTCTTCAGCTTATTCACATAGCAATTATTTTTCTTAGTTGGTGATCCCTGTCTTTCCTCTCTGTCTGTTGAACATATCTGCATCTATGTTTCAGAACGTGTCTGTGCTTCTGTCCCTGTTACCACAATTTGTCCAAAACTATCTTCATCCACTGGCCATGTGTGCAACTTTTTTGCCTTGACAGACATTTACATTGGCAAAGGTCTCATTTTTTGACAATACAGTTTCACTCTCATTACAAAATTTTTTACCTTAGCATTCTAAGTGCGTGCTGAAAGTTGCTTCTGTCATGATTACCACTCATAGAACTACAAAAAATGGGGGGGTGTGTTTCTTTTTGGTTTTTTTGTTGTTGTTGTTGTTTTTCTGTTTGTTTGTTTTAAAGCAGATTTCTGTTTGTTACATGATATCTGTTTTACTTGACATGCTAATAATCACTTTTGTGTTTTCTTAGTGCCAGTTTAACATCCTGCTACTGATTAACATTTTTGTTGTATTTACTGGAGCTCATGTTGTACATATGATAATACTTCCTTTATTTGTCTCTTAAATTTTCTTTTTTCCCTTGTTAGTGGTTTTGCTATCTCATTTTCAATGTTCTGGCTGGTTGCAATTACAAGGTTTCCCAGCTGGGAGCTTGTTTCATTTTTCTTGGTCTCTATGACACACTAATCTGTTTGGAAATGTAGTTCAAATTATTTTGTCTCTCTGTTTTGCATCTTCTTTCCACACAATATTAATGATAGCTCCATTGATATATTTTGCTCAGAGTTTTAAAGAAAAACAGTACTTACAAAAACTGATCCTACTCTGTGAGCCCTTGGATTACAAGAAAGGGACTTCCAAATGGGCTTTGACAAGAAAGTCAATGCCAGTACTTCACAGAAGACCCAAAAGCTAGAGAAAGCTACTCTAGCTTTTCATTGCATAGTAGGCAAAAAAGCTGCTTCAAAGGTTGGTGGGTGGATCTACCTACATATCCAAAGAAATAAATATAGATCGAAAGTTTCCTAAGTCTCTGCTTAGCTTTTTACTTCTGCCTGAGTCATATATTTTTATGGCATTATAATTGAGAGTTACTGTGGTGGTATGACCTTCCTGTAGCATTATATTGAGTGTATACCAACTACTTTGATGGAATCTGATAAGCACTGCCTTTAGTGAGCCCTACTAAATAAAGGGTTGCTTGATCAGAGTTTTGTCCTCTTGCTTATTAGCATGTCCATGCTCTGTTCTATGAAGAGACATATAAATCTTAGCAGCTTGACAGAAAGATGTTTGTGAAAGAAAGTGTAGGGCTTTATTTTTACGAAGAATACAAGTTGGCAAGAACTCTTTAAAAGGTGCTGTCTTATGGCTTGTGATTTCTATTCTTCAGTCTAGATGCTAATTACCCTATTTAATTACAGTTGATTAAATAGAATCCTCCCTACTATTTTTGTTGATTCAGTGGGTGAAGTGACTTTTGTAGATGGATCTGATGTAAATATTTGAGGGTAACTTGTTTAAGATTTCACTCCTATGCATGCTCAAATTCTAGTCTAGCAAGGCCTGTTCTGCAAAAAAAAAAAAAAAAAATTCAGAAACTGCACTGAATTTGGAGAAGGTGTATAAATCAATTATAGTACATGTATTTACTAATAAAAGTTTACAATGAAAATGGTCATAGAAAGCAGGATAAAGAGACCTATAAGGGTACATAATGGAAGCTACTTAAAAGAATGAACTGTATGGTGTTTGATTTAGTTATCCAGCTCTGATCTATGTTCCAGAGTTCTGCTAGGCAGTAGCATTTCAATCAATGAAGTCAAATGTAAGCTTTAGTAATATGCACCAGACCAGCAGAAACAAACACAGCTTTTCAATAACAAGAATAATAACAGAGTCATTTACAAGTGTCCAAATATTTTTGATTTTTTTCTCTTTTCCTCCATTTCTTGTGCTGTTGATTTCTGGAAGTTGTGCAACACACCCTTTCAATACTATAATTGCCCTCCTTTCTAAGAATTCATGCCAAATACATAATCTGTGTCTAGATTAAATTTCAGATAGTCATTAGCACTGGAAGATCGACTCCATCAACTAAAAACAAAACCAAAACATTAAGGTTTCCTAGTAATTTTAATATTTCAGTAACAGTAATATTCCAGAATGTTGAACAGCATTTAATACAGGAATTGAAACTTGAACTTTTTTCCAGTGTTCTTGGAATTCCATGGAAGTCATCTTTTTACAAACCATGTAAAATTGTATATGTGCACTGAAAGGCAATCAATTCCCAATCACCCTACAGTACTGACTTCTGTTGCCAATTTGTCTATGATTTCAAGGAAAACTGCATTGATTTTGCACTTTCTGTGGAATCACATGAAATTCCTATTCAAAGAGCCAGTATTTAGTGGATTGTCTAACTTTAAGTGGATGTATCCTTTGAAATTGTTGCCAACTGATGAACTGAATGAATACTGATGTATAAAATCAGAGAATTTACAGACAACTGGTAGAAACTTACTTGGACATTGGATTTATATTTCTGCTATTTCAGGCAACTAGACAGTGTTTTTCTCCCTTAACACCATTTTAAAACTAGCTAGACTATTTTTTGTCTGTTATTCTAATTGAAAGACTGGTCCTTAACCTCAGTCCTTTAATGGCTGGAAACTTTAATCTAATTTCAATTCTAAATTTATTCATAACAGTTTTATAACCATGTGCTCTTGTGCCAGTATTGTCCTTTGGCTTAATTAGTTTTTGTCTTTCCCCAGTGTTTACCCATTAGTTTTTTTATAGCAAGTAATTATATCCCCACTCTGTCTTTGATTTGAGTCTTTCAGAGCTAAACTGTTTTTGTTGTTCTTGGAAAATAATCAGTGAAAATCATGATAGATATGTAATAAATTTAGGTTCGGAACTTCAACATTAGACTGTTTATGCAATGTTAGAAATGTGGGAGCCTGAACAATGTCATCAGTTGTGCTTTTGCATTGGAAATATCAATAGACAAGCCAGTTAAGATGAACCTGTCTTGAAGGTAGTGGAGTGTGAGCTAAACAGATGGATTGTTACATCAGGGAACTAAGGAAGACACAAACATATTGCAATACTGGTGTGAAATCTATGTCTGTTACAGAAAAAGTTTCTCATTACTGTTACTTCAAAAAACCACAATCATAAGGTTGTGCCATCTAAGGCACAGCTTTGAGATAAAAATTGTAAATGTTAAACTGCACCATTTGTTACGTGATCATGACTAGGGTTGAAACCTGGGTATATCTGAGAGAATAATTAAGCACTTTTCCTTTAAATCCTCAAATTCCACTGGGAAAATGTATTTCATTCTTCATTGTTGGAAGTTATTTAGGGATATAGAGAGATAAATATTTTATAGAGACATATTTTACATACATTTTTGTATTTATTTACCTATATGTTTTCCACAAATAATTGTTATATTTCCTTATTGTAGGGATTGGGTTGATTTTTGTTTTGTTTGCTTTTAATATGTCAGGAAGTATAGTAATACCAGGACAGGAGATTAAATTAATAATAGTAACAGTCCTCCACCCAATTTCTGCTCTGGCCCCTAAAAGTCAGATACAGTAAACAAAGCAGTGCGTTCAGAGTTGAATTTAAATTGATGATGTGTTTGTTGTTCTTTGAAGTTTCATGGATTATAAAGACAAAAATGCAAAGCTTGCTAACATGTTTCTTGTAAGATAAGTACTTGAACACCATCTGGCCAACATGAAAGATTCACAAATGGAACTGAAATGGAGATACATTATATCTATATCTTATTTTTATAAGAATAATTTGCAACAAAGCAATTTAAGAATTGTTTTTTGCTTAATTTAATATTATTTGGGGTTTTGGTTGTTTGTGGTTTTATTCCTCTCCTGCAGTTTGTATTCTACTCTCAAGTATTTTTGTTTTCTTTTTAGTCAGACAAAATAAGCTATAGTATAATGGATATCTGGCACAAATGACAACCATGTTCAGTTTCAAAATTCTATATAGCTATAAAGAATTCCCAAGGTTTCTACATTGTGTTCATGTGTGCTCATTTCTACTCTGCCTATTATAATTCAACATTCCCCGTGTTTCAAATGCAGTTCCTGTACTTCCCCAACAAAGGTGAACATGATTCAAACATTTTCATATCTCAATTTTTTTACTGTGTCTGGTAACTTAGAAAAGTATTGTGTTATTTCTGCCATGAGAAATAAAAATGATAATTTGAAATCTCATCCAACACATTGCAAATACTTCAATTCTATTTTCTTAAAGGTTCTAAAGAATAAACTCTAGGTCTCAAGATCTGGAAACCAACTGGAAAACATGGGAAGTCTGTTATTGCATTATATAATGCCTTTTGCTTACCTGCTTAAAATTATTATTTTCTTTTTCTGTCTTTATACTATATTTTATCTAATTATACTATATTAAAAAAATCTCTGTTAGCTTGTTTGTTTGGTTGGTTGGTTGATTTTTTTCTTAATCATTAACATCTGTGGTTCTCTACAAAAATGAGTCAGTCATGTGACAAATTAAGATGAAACTTCAGTTATTCTAAACTTTTCATGTAATTCCAATCCAGAGGATGTTTTGTAAGTCTGTGTAATGTTTACATATCTATTTTTTAAAACACAATTCTGCACAGCATAGAATTCAAAATTGTGACCAAATTACTTTCAGTATAATAATTTCACAATTAATTTGTGCCTCTTAATTTAACTGTATATTAATATTGGTTCTTGTTGGAAAAATGGTTGTAATTGTAAATATTACTCAAGGACACATACCCTGCTTACGTAAAGAATTACTTGCAAGGAAATTTAATACTCTCTATTGTTCTTTTGAAATTTTGTAACAAAACCAAAACAAAAAAAAACCAAACAAACAAACTAACAAACAAAAAACAAAAAACTAAGAAAGCTTCAAATGGTAAATAGTTCACACTCTTCCCAGGTGACCTATTCTTTACCCTTCTGGATATTAGATTTTTTTTTTTAATGGCTGGCCTAAAATCTCTCTTGCTACAGTTTAAGGCCATTATTGTCATCCCATGTTCAATGGACATGTGGGAAAAAATACTCCTTCCTTACTAGAAGCTTTTCACTGATAACCTCTTGAAAAAAACCCAAACCAACAAAACCCAAACGAAAACCAAACAAATCACAATAAAATTCAGTTCAGGGAAATGAGTTTTATAAGGTACACAAAGTGAACCATATATGATGTGCTGCTTTATTAAACAGTATTATACATGGCCAAGGACTTTTCTTTATCACCATCTCACAAAAAGAAATGCTTTCATACTCAGAAGTGTACTGTTGATGTGACAAATAGCCACTATTCTGCTACTGCCTTTGCTACCTCATTGTGATCAGGCTGAGAAACGTGACTTCAACCAATGATTTGAAAGTAAGCAGCTTTCAAAGGTTACTCAAATGTTTTGGAACTCTTACAAGGAGACCTGTTTTCAGACAGAATGATAGAAAGACTGACTGAAATAAATGCCCTTTTTAGACTTTCAGAATGTGTAAATTTACAGTTCATGAAGGAACAGGAGAGTTCATTTTTTGCCAATAAATCTTGTCTTGGTTGGCTTTTGCAATAGATTACATTAAAAACAAACAAACAAAGAAACAAGTACAAAAATGTTGTTTGTGTGTATATGAATTCATTCAACTTACTGTGTACTTAAGTTATCAAGTTACACAAAAAATTGTCACTTCCTGTTCACCTCCTTTATATTAATGTGTATCTTACAGTTAAATCCATTGTGTTATACTTTCTAACTGCTCCAAGCTTAAAGAAATTCCCAAGAAATTACCCTAGGAATGTGGTGCAAGAAACAGAAAAGTATATCAGAACATTATTTTGAACTCTCAACAGGATTGATAGTCATAAAATCCTGCAGGCAAAGTAAGAAAAAGTTCCTTCTGTGTGAATGAAACAATGTTTGGGATTTTTTTATTGGAAGAGAACTAACTACATGAGGATTTGAGATGCAGAAATCTGGGCTGTGTGGAAAATGTCACTTATTTATTTAAAAATAAATCTGTAGTTCCATCAGAATTTATATATATATGTATAATTTAGAAATCAATTTCTTGACTTTTAATAAGTAATCTTTAAGAAAAGATGGCACTTTATTTTGTATTTATTGATGTGCATCTTGAACTATAGTTGTTTGTAGTTTTATCTTTGAGTCCATCTGTCTAGTATCTTCATTTACAAAATGTGAAATTCTGTCTCCTGACAGGGTAGACCTTCATTTTGTTTTACTGCAATATGACTTCTTTTCTCCTGAATGCCATTAGTATTACTGAGGAACAAAAATGGCAAATATTTCAGTCTTTTCCAGATTATATCAATCACCAAGGTTTCCACTATTACATTGTCTTCAAGAATTGCTGTGTTTAATAGACAAATATCAAAAGATATGTTGTGAATTTAAACAATTTGCTATCATGTTAAGAAAACAGCAAGACATAACAGGATCAAAATATGCATATTCTGTAAAAAAATGCGGCCATATTCAGAACAGTATGGCTGCTGTCTCAGCACAGCAACACAATTTAAGATGGAGTGCACTGAAAGCAATATACGTTTTTAAGCTACATAAATCACAAAATCATTTTTCAGAATTAGTTGCCTTGTAGGGGCTTTGTGCCTTTTTCTGAAACATCTGGCATCTGCTGTCATTGAGAAAACATTATTGGACTAGACAGGACATCTATTTGCTTCAATATGGCATTTCTTATGTTCATATACAACCCATTCTTATAAATTATTGCTATTTTTGTTGCAAAAATTAAAATGTCCAGACCAATATTGCTATTGGTAGCCCTTTTCTTTTTA
The DNA here is from genome assembly GCA_026770055.1 of Myrmophylax atrothorax. NCBI lineage: Eukaryota > Metazoa > Chordata > Aves > Passeriformes > Thamnophilidae > Myrmophylax > Myrmophylax atrothorax. Next base: position 229,249 of record JAOXXN010000372.1, read on the forward strand.
CTTTTCTAATTGTGTTCCTTGCTGTGCCCTAAATGAATGATGGAGTTTATTCTGTATTCCCAGAAACAAGAACATACTGGCTTTATGATTCATTGCCAAATACCACAAATTCCCATATTCCATTGTTCTTTTTCTGAAGAATATTAGAAACATTCTTAATTTCAGAACAGAACAAAGCAGTACATTTCCAAAGAAGCATGAAGACCAGTCATTTAGATGTGGAAAGACTTAGACTTAGCTTTGATTTTCAGAAAATAACTGTCTACATTTTTGTTAAAAATAATACGCCTTCACTTTAGCCCATGGAATTTTTTTCAGTTTCTAGTCAGCCTTGGACACAGACTGGAATGAAGTTTAATGGATTTAGTTCAAAAACCAGTGAAAAAACTTTAAAAAATACGATGTTTCTAACTGGAGCAAAGTTTAGAAGAAAGGAAGGAAAGTAACATCAAAAGAGAGTTCATATTCATTGAGAACTGAAGCTTAATTTGCTTAAAGCTTAACAGTGTATGGCAGCACTGAAGTTGAAGCTGATTAGATATGTTCTTCTGAGCAAGCTCAGCAATCAAAAATTTTTCTGAGAATAATATTCATTGCAGCTTTTTGGCCTCGAGTGGCAGCAGCCTTATTGACTGCTTGAAACCTCACTGCTGTGAAGCTGTGCTCTGGTTCCATGTCATCATCAGGAGGCCAGTGTGATTCATCACTTGCTGTGGAGAGAAGCACACCTATTGCTGGACTTCTGGCAGAGTTTGGAAAAATATGAGATTCTCATCCGAGGCAGCTGAGGTGACAAAGCTCCTTGAAAATACAAGTTTAGCCAGTGAGAATTTCAGACTAATAGATTGACTGTAATAAAATTAGGAATGATATCAATACATACCTCAGTTAAAAGTTCTCTATATTTTTCATTATGTTTCTAAATTTGAAGGGGTTATATTAGCACTCCTCCTGAAATGTACACTCCTGATTTATTTTAAGCAGAGTTAAACCAACAAATACATGAAAAACACACAGAAGACTCCTATTCATGTGAGATTGTCAGAGTAATTTTTCAAAGATTTTCAGGAGGTGCATTTAGATCAGCTTGAGGGTACTTCAGATAGTAAGAGGAGAACCTAAATTTAAAAGTTACAGTTCTGGAGACAGTTGGAGGACGTTCTTATACATAGCAACTTGGAGTCTGAACTTCTCACTACCTCAAAGAAAAGGACTTACAAAAAAACCAGATCAGAAGGTATGTCCAAGAGGCAACTGTTGTGGGTTCACTTTGGCAGGCCTGGATTTAGGTTCTGAGGTTTGGACCAGGCCTGGAATTGTCGGGTGACTTGAGCTGGGCTGGGCTAGCTGACAGCTGACTTCTAACCAATGATGTTGTATTCC
>JAOXXN010000372.1:233009-262330 GCA_026770055.1 Myrmophylax atrothorax
AATGTGTGTTATATTGTAGTTTTCTTTTAGTTTTCTCTTTTCTGTATAAATATATAGTTAGTTTCAGCATAAACCTGAGTTAGAATTTTTTTTTCCCTCTCTCTCCTTCCTTTTCTCTTGGCTAGTTGGGGGAGGAGAGGAACACTTTTTCTCTGTTCTTGGGCAGTTGGCATTTTGCCAGCTCAACCCAAGATAGCAACACTGGGCAGTAACAGAGGAATTCAAAATGCCACAGTGCTGAAAATGTCCACAGGGACAGGTCTGTATGAGCGAGTTAGAGTTAAAAAATTCTATTTCTGAAGGTGAAATCTCTGATCCAGGAATAACCACAAATATATCCATTATCACTATCAAGTTTGGTATTTGTCAGTTTTTTCATTTCTCCATTCTGTCTTGCTTATTGGCAAATGTCCTCATTGTTTTTAGCCCAGAGAGCTATGAAAATGTCTAAATCTTAATTTATACTATTTGGATTCAAAGATTCAATATGTATAGCTTGTGTATGTGATTTGTCCATTTTCAATTAGTTTAAGACAAGAAAAAAGAATGCAAAATCAAAGCACAGAGAGAAAACACCATCATAAAACATTGTCAGGAAGTTAAAATAAAAAATACAGGGGTTTTATTGGAAGATAATTGCATCTTTTAATGCTAATTATTGTGATCTCTAATACCTGTTAATTTGGAAGATGATTTCTTTATATATTAGCAGAGAGATATAATCCAGATTAAAAAAATGCACACACTTAATGGTAAGAATATATTACATTAGATTGATTTGAATAAATTTAGATTTCTATCAAGAAAAGTAATATTTCGTATAGAAGCACAGAAGTACATTAGTTTAATTTACTTGTACTCCACCAAAATTGTGCTAAAAATTTTATTGACCTGTCAAAATATACATTTCCTGATCTCTGAAATCCTTACAGTTTGGAATCCAAATTGTATATGGTGAGCACTTTGATTTGTATATGATGAGCAAATCTGTAAGGTACCAAAGTAGAGCTCTTTGCAGGCAGTTAGGTTTTAATTAAACCAAACCCCAGTACCCAAAAAGTGTTATAGATCAATATGTGTTGCGGCTGTTTGAAAGATTTCTTTGATTTGAGATTGACCTTTATGGAAAAGGGACTGTCATCTGACCAACTAAATTCTTATATCTAAATGATAAATATGTTCATGCAAATATTGAGGTATTAATGGTATATTGATGTAAGTTGTAAACAATGGTCTCACAACATTCGGGATTAGGAACTGCATATTCCCTCATTTTTGGGTTCGTATGAAAAAAAATCTGTTTTGCTTTGGTAGGAATATCTGGATTATTTGTCTAGATAATTTTTTAGGTTGCTAAGGAAGGAGATATGTGTCCAGGAAGTGAATTGTGTTACACCTGTTTTGATGAACAGACCTTCAAATAACCTTCCTATTTTTAGTACTTGACAGAATAAGGAATCAGTGACCTTTCCCCACTGTGCAACTTTTACTAAAGTGGAAGAAAAAGTGGGGAAAATACTGAGGGCACCCAACTGATTGCAGTGAGTCTCCTAAATCTAAATGAATGAAACTGGAATTTAATACTATTACCACTTGACATCTTGGTCTTCCTTCTCCATGCTTATTAAAGTGTGAATTTGTCACATTCTAAAATATATCAAAGCTTAAAAAGTCCTATATGTAGAAGTAGACAGTAACATCCTTTGTTTGTCTACCTGAGGTAGTCAGAAAATATAGTTTAGATTCAGGATCTACTAATGGGCAAGACAAAAAGACATTGAGAAAACAAAAGAAAATGAAAAATATTGATCTTTAAAGAAGGATGCCTGTGAGTAAAGGAAATAGGATGAAAAACTTTGAACAACTCAGATGGAAGACCTTCATACTTGGTGCAGCAGTGGTGGAGTGGAACATTAAAAATAGAGGTAAAACTGGCTTCTGAGATTAAGTTGCATTTGTGATTTTGGAGTCCATTTAAATATGTGCTTCAAATTCAATTTCAGCAATTACAAACTCATGGAGTTGGAACCCAAACAAAATATTTGGACCAAGGATGTGAAAAATGAAACCTCTTACCTCTCTACTCTTGTACATCTGTCAGGGAAAGGGTGTATATTCAAAGCCACCACATTTATTTTTAAAGTGTATTTTTTGTGAACTTAAAATTATGCAGGATTGTATTAATGCAGAGAAACAACATTGTTTTCACTTCAGATAATGTGCATATTTTTGTCTAGTAGTGTATATGTTTGCATATTTGCAAAATATATTTGCATGGATATGTACACATAAATATCCATAAAGATTTGTAATACCAATAATATTTCTAAACAGCTAAGAAAATATTAATTTACTTTAAAACTAGTTCAAACTATCGAGTTTCCATCTAATGAAAATATCTTTCCTTTTGCAATATAAATTTCTGAAGACTCTTATTAGCCTTTATTGAGCAGTACACTACACATTTATGTGCATTTTAATTTTTTCCTTTAAGGACACCAAGAACACTATACGTCTGTGAGCATTACAAACTATCCTTGCTGCAACTTCTTGCACACATGAGAGAAAAATTAATTCATTATTTGTTGTTATAAATATAATTTTGGGAAAACAAATTGGCATGAAAGAAAAGGAAGCTTTATGAACAAACCAAAAAATTTCTACATGCAATTATAAAAATCACTTCTTTATGAGGTCTATCAAAATAGCCAGGTAGAAAAAGTGTCTGAAAATACACAGATTTGTTTTTAAAATTTTCAGCTATATTTTAATCATATTTATAATAATGACATTTTTGTTGAGTGTATATGTATTTCATCACCAATTAAATGCCACCCTGACACCCCATCCCATCAGATCTGCACAGGCAGGAAGGGCTCACCCACATGGGGAGAGCCCTGCCCAAATCTGCCTTCACGAAGCCAAGCCATGATATGTCTTTCATATTCTCTTGCAAACATAGACTTTCTCATTTCAATTTGTTGAGACAAAATTCTTGGTTATGATCCAGGATTTTTTTTTTTTTAAATATAGAATATTTTCAAATATGTCTTCTTCTGTATGCAGACATTTAATTAAAATTTTACTATAGATTGCTATGTCTTTCAAGAAACAATGTTTGATTGATTCAAATAAATAAGCATTAAATATTTTCTATGTATTTTATTAACTTAAATATATTCTCTTTCAGGTCTTATAATTGAAAAGGTAAGATGTAAACAATTAAAACAATGTCTATCATTTATTCTTTTGGAAGATCTGTACATTATAAATAACTGCTGGCTTTTTCCCTTTGATTTATAATTGAAATGTCTGTGTTAAAAAGTGAAAATATCTGGAGAACAGTGAACATGAAATTTCACTCCCTGTGAAATTTTATGCAATTCTTCTGGTAAAATGGATCAGACATAAAGTCAGTCTTCTTTGTCACCTCTTCATATCCATAAAAGGCCATTTTCTCCAGAGAGAGAAGTTCTATCCCTTTAAAAATATTAATACAAAATGTTTTAATATGATCATTTGAAATTTTTCTGTATACAAAGTTAAGTCTAAACCCCATTTTATAGTCCAAATCAGGTATAGACACTGGAAAAATTGTTGATGTTAATTCTCATAATAACTAATTCAAAAACTAAAAAATGTCCTTCTGAAATGAAAAAAATAAATGGTAAAATATTTGTTTATTCTATTTCTCATTTAGCTTTTTATAATATGAACAGTGTTTAGTCATTGTTTTCAGAATTCTTATGTAGTTCACTTCTGGCAGGAGGTCTGTAAGTGCACAAAACAAGCACGGATGAAAGGCTCAGAATTGCCTGACAGAAGGTTTTTCCCAAATGGATCACATTAGAGAGTGAGATGACCATCGGCCAGAGGAAACAGTAAGTCAGGATTTACAAGGAGGGATTTAGCCTGCAAAGAAGTACAAAAGAGCAGGAAAAAAATGTTGCAACAGTCAAAATACTCAGATTACACTTGGTGTAATGCTTCTAGATTGGATGGGTTAATCGTGGAGAGGAGAGGTAGATTTAGGCAGGAAGAGAGCCCCCATGACCAATTCACTGTATGACTACACAAGTGTGGTTAGACCATTTTAGAATTAGTTACAAAAATATGTGTAGAAATTTTTACATGTTTAGTCAGTCTAGCATTGTGGTTTACCTGCTGTATTGTATTAGTGATAGCGATCCTGAATGCATAGCTCAGTGACTGCTACTTAATTGCATGTTATTAAAGAATCTGATCCTGACTTGGTTCAAACTACCTGTTCTAAGCAGTTTTTCCCCACAACAACTTTAGGAAATGGAAAATGGGACTAAAGACAGCTATCTTGCAATGACAGTGGTTGAATGTCTACTTAAACCAGAAAATACCCCACGCTCAACCACAACAGGAAAAAAAAGAAGTTAAATAATTTAGGTTTTAAGTTAGCTGACTATGTACACAACTGTGTATTCACAGTCCTTTCTTAAAATTTGTGATTTCCAGATCTTTCTGAAAGTGTGACAGGCACAAAACTCCTTTTTTTTATTTTTTTCTTTTCTTTTTTTTCCTTTTTTTATCCCCACATCAGTGTAAGAGCTGTGTCTTAATTAATTGAGCTTTGCCACCAGATCTTGAGAACTGTCAAGTATATTGCTTATATTCCCTGCTCTAAGAGGAAATTAGATTTATTTGCTTGTCCAAGTAGCCAAGGCAATTTATCCTCTTTTTTAATAAGCCGCTCCAGTTGGGTAATCTAGATAACGTCAAGGGAATTTGACAGAATAAAACTACCTCTTCTACCCCACCTGACTGAGAAGCAGACTTGTTCTTGGCAGTAATCAGCTAGATATGTCAAGAAACAAACAAACATAAACAAAAAGTAAAAAGGAAAGAACTTACTTCTTCAACGGCTCTGATGAGTTAATCTCAGAAAACACCACAAGGAGAAAACCTCACTGCCTTCTGCTTTTCCAGTTGTTATGGCTACTACTGAAAATAAAATGCTGCTTCTAATAACTTTCACTTCATGTTTATTTACATGTACATTTTGAAAGCATAAAAATTAGTTAGATGTAATGCCCCCAGCTGTGATTGTGAAAGCTAATATTATTGTTCTTTCACAGCTTCTGAAGTGGTAAAGCAAATGACATTTTAGAATGCTTCATATTTGAAATGAATTTTAGACAAAAAGAATTCCACAGCTAACAACAAACATTTAAGATAAACATATTTTCCTCTCTCTGTTACCCTGGAAATTTCATCACCACCCTGACTCTCGCCACTTTCTCTTAAAAGTGTTTGCATGCAAATTATTTTTCTTCAGTTTCTGAGATATCTTTTTAATACATCCTTGCCAAACTTTCTTTCATCAATAATAGACTTATAAATGTGACAGATTGTAATATTTAACTTACAAGTGCATTTCATAATGCATCACTCCATTTAAGGGTCATTGAGCAGAAAATCCTAAATATGTTGATGAAAAAAAAAATCTTGTTGTATTACTTCTTGATCATCTCTTTATGTGCATACTAGTGATCCAATTTTAAAAGTGTGATTAAAAATATCTTCCAAGGCATTTTGTATTAAATTCTTATGCTGCTTTTATTTTTTTTAGCAATGTAACTAGGAAGTTACATTTTTGTTTTAACAGGTAGTTAGAGGATGTGTCATATGGCAATGTACAATATTCAAAAGCAATTTATCACAAAATCTTTTTTAATGCCAATACATTGTCATCTTCACACAGCTCCAAAAAGCTTAATTGCAATTAGCATATAATAATAGCAAGATGAGCGAGACTCATTGCTGTGTAATAGTTGGTGAAGAAAAGCAAAGCAAGAAACAGGAAACATTTTGTGGACAAAGCAATTGTTCTTAAATAAAACTTCACAGTCTAACCACATGCATTATAGTGAATTTCTTACATACATTTAAATAGCATGAACTATTAACCCTAGCACAGTTAGTCAGCCCTTTGAAGATTAATTTTCCAATTCAACAAGAAACAAAAGCAATTGCTTTATTTTAAGTGGGTGAGTAATGTAATGATTTTTAGTGGAGTTGTTCACAGGTTTACATCATGACTGATACACGAGAATAAATTCACAGGAAAGTGGTAAAACTTGTGTAAATACTTTTTTAAACTGCCATAAATGATTTCAGAACAAATAGTTAAAAATAAATATTTTATACATGGTAAATATAATGCTGATCATTTCATTTTATAAAACAGTATCTAGTTGCATTTTTTATTTCAAATATAGAGGGAATGACTACACTGTACAGTTACACTGAAAAGGAAAAAAAACCCAAAAAAACAAAACCAACTTGAAACTAGAAGGGAGCCACACATAGAGAAATCAACTGACTCTTTAGAAAGATGATTTTTATAACTAGGCATCAGTATCAACAAATCTTGCTTATGGTTTATTGAAAAAAAAGGGATTGACTCCAAATAAAATGGCGTTCTAGGAGAATATTTTCTAAAGATTTTTTTTCTGTTGAGTCATTAGAAGGAAAAGACAGTGATAAGCTGTTCACTAAAAAGAGTGACATTTCAGCTCCCCCTCAAAATCAATGACAAAACCCTGTTGTGATTTCAGTGAACTCAATTCGATCTACCCTCTAGGCTAAAAATTGGCTGTCTCTTCATTCAGGACCAATTCCATAGCACAGAAAGATATTCAATAGACTTAAAGAGGGCAAAAATCAATTAATCAGATGAAGATGGAACACCAATTATTGTGGTTTAACCCTGGTAGGCAGCTAAGACCCACAAAGCCAATTGATGTTTCCCCAAGAGGAGTGGGGAAGAGGCCCAGAAGGGTATAAGTGAGAAAATATGTGAATTAAGGTGCTGATAATTTAATAAATAATCTAAAAGTTGTGTGTGCAAGCAAACAAAACAAGGAATTTTTTTTACTCCTTTGATCAGCAGGCAAGTGTTCAGCCATCTCCAGAAAAACAGGGTTCCACAACAAATGAGGGAATCACATAATGGGTAAAGTTGGAAGAAACTACAATGGGGTCATCTGGTCCAGTACCCCTACTCAAGCAGGGTCATACTAGAGCATATGTCACAGGATTACATCTATACGGTTATTGAATAGTGAAAGACAGTTGTCCACCGAGAGAGACTCCACAGCCTGTCTGGGTAATTTGTTCCAGTGAACAGTCACCTGCACAGTAAAGAAGTTCCTCTTCATATTCAAATGGAACCTTCTGTGGATCAGTTTCTGACTGTTGTCTCTTGTCCTAGTTCTTGGCATGGCCAAGTAGAGTCTGGCTCCATCCTCAGACACACTTTCTTCAGATACTCATGTACACTCTTGAGGTCCCCTCTCAGTTATCTCTTCTCAAGAATGAACAGCCCCAATTCCCTCAGCCTTAATTCAAAAAAGAGATGCTCCAGTCCCTTAATCATCTTCATGGGCATAAGGGCACTGCTGGGTCATGGACTTCTTGTCCACTAGGACTCCCAGGTCAGATTTCAGGAGGTCAGATCCCAGCCTGTCTTGGTGCCTGGGATTATTCTTTTCCACATGCAGGACTCTGCACTTGCCTGTGCTGAACTTAAAACAGTTCTTCTCTGCCCATCTCTCCAACCTGTCAAGGTCCTTCCGAAGGGTTGCACAGCTCTCTGGGGTATCAGCCACTCCTCCAGCTTTATGTCATCAGCAAACTTGCTGAGGAGCCATCTGCCCCTTCATCCAAGCTATTAATCAATAAATTAAACAATCCTGGCGGCCAGTATTGTCCATTGAGGGACATTCCTAGTTACAGGACTCCAACTAGACTTTGTGCCTCTTGTTATGACCTTCTAGGATCTGCCATTCAGCCAGTTCTCAGTCTGTCTCACTGTCCACTCATCCAGTCACACTTCTTGAGTTTGCCTATGAGGATGCTGTGAGAGACAGTGATGAAAGCCTTGCTGAAGTTGAGGCAAATGATATTCACTGCTCTTCCCTCATCCATCTAGGTAGTCATCTCATCATAGAAGGCAATCAGGTTGGTAAAGCATGATTTACCTTTAATGAATCTGTGTTGACTACTCCTGATCACCTTGTCATATATGTGGATTGAGAAGGACTGCAGGGATTGAGGTGAGACTGACTGGCGGGTAGTAGTCTTCATTCCCCTTCTTTCCCTTTTTGAAGACTGAGGTAATATTAGTGCTCCTTCAGTCCTCAGGCACTGCTCCTTGTGGCCACAACTTTTCAAAGATTATGAGCAGCCTTGCTGTAGTGCCACCAGCTCTCCAGCAATTGTAGGTCCTGATAACCAGGGCCCACTCCAGAGGACATGTAGATGTCAAGTTTATTAAGGTGTTCTCTAACACAATCCTCCTCAAATAAAGAAAAATCTTCTGTCCACCATTCCTTTTCCATGGTCTGCTGGGTCAGAGGTTCCTGAGGGCTTGTCTTGTCAGTAAAGACCAACGCAAAGAAGGCATTCAGTAACTCTACTGTCTCTGCATCCTCTGCTACCATGGTCACCCTTCCATTCAGTAATGGGCCCAGGATGTCTTTGGACAGCTGGGAACATTCATCCCAGTTGTCTTCCCTAGCAGCCAAACTCCTGCTTGTGCAGTTTGAGAAGGAGATAAGCCCTTTATTATGTGTAAGAACTGTGGAGCAATACTTAAACCATCAGTGTTCATATCACAAATCCCTAGTGTTCATATCACAAATACAAAAATTAGCACCATGCAAACTACTATAAAAAGATATATATACCCAAGGCAAAACTAGTACACCAGCCTAATAAATAGGTTAAAATTTTCATAACACCAATAGCAAATATGGGCTTACTAAAGTAATTAGCTTCCCTAAAACATCCATATATTTTTATTTCTCACTGAATACTTTGCAGCTTACTGTTCCCAGTTGTTTGCATTATATCATTATTTGCATAAATTCTGATTTGACATTAAAACATTTCAAGTCAGTTGACTCGTTAGACTCAACAATTTTGAGTCTAGTGAAACATCACCAGACACTGAAATTAGTATTTATTCCACACAAGATCTGGAAGAAGGGGAAAAAAATTCCTTCAGAGTCCTGTTGGAAAATAAAAAGAAACTTGTTCTAAAATTTGTTTCAGTCCCAGAGAACAGATGTGTTGTAATACTAGGCATCTCACACTGATTAGGATAGGAAAAGCCAGATTTTAGATGTCTTCTTATCTGCTTCTTTTCTCTTATATGATATCAAAACAAGGGAAACAGACTACATCTCAGCCTAGTGAATTTCACCTTCTTTTTGGACAGTGTAGAGGAGTTTTGATGAAATAAAAAGTTTTGCCATCAAAAATAACGTCTTAAACTCAACCAAATATCTTAATCAAATCACTTCTGACCATCTTCTATTCTAATACTACTTCTAATTAATAAAAGGTGCAATTGTTTTTCATGCAAGAACAAATCCAAGAAAAGGCAGTTTTTACTAAATAATTGTAAAATACAAAGTATTTTGAGATGAATCTATTTCTGAAAATAGAGGACTGTGGAGAACATTTGACCTTTCACATTATTTTACAATACTTTTTTATCCAATAGAATAAATTTCTGAGCACAAATGAATCAGTGTTCAAAACACATACTTTAAGTGTAGTCTTTATAAGCTTCCTATTCTCCTCTTAGAATTGAGTTTCTTATGAGTTTATATGGTGTGCATTTTAAATTATTCTGGTGCTTTAAATATATGTGGTATATATTACTGTTGGTTACAGTAATATGTACCAGCCCTGATATGGGGTATCCAAGTATTATGTGCCTGAAGCTGTACTGAGCATTAACAACCATGAAAAGCATTCTGACCAGAGATCTTTAGAAATGACAAAAGTAAGTGACAATAAACTGTGTTGCTAGGAGACCATAGCCACTGAAATTGTGTCTCCATTTAAAATAAGAATACTGATTAAAAAACATTCTCAGCAGATAATGAATAAAGGTGTCAGAGGTATCTGTTGTGCCAAAGATCAGACAGAACATTTAATTTGTAAGCCAGAGCAATATACCCAATTCTTTAATGGCAGGCAATTCGCCATAAGAATTTCAGGACAAGGAAGGAAGATAATAAAACTTCAGACTCTGCTTAGATCAGAAGTTGTAGTACATCATATTGCAGCTTCAGGAATTCTTTATCTGTATATTGAAGCTATATCTCTAAATTAAATTAAGAATGTTGTGAAGTAAGAGCTGTGAAGTCTCCTAGTTACATGGTTTAAAGAGCAAAGACAGACTCTGAAGAACAGAGATGACCTCAACTGTAAAAAATATTGCTATTAAAGTTAAAAATGCATGTAACAAATTCCACTTTTTTTTTTAATAGTGCTGAAGGAAATGATGTAAGTGGTTCTTATTCATCATAATGGATTGACTAACTATGTGTATTAATATATCACAGCATTTGGAGATATTCCACACAGATGAATGGAAAACTTCAAAATTAGGATTTCACTGAAAAAAAAATCTTGCTGCTGAACAAATGATAGCCTGGGCAAGATAAGAAAAATATATTCTTTTTCTCATCTCAAATACAGTAACTGAATTGGGAAAAGTATTTTATGGATGGAATAAATGCATGGTTCTGCTTCTCTGCCTGTTTACTCATTTAAAAGTGTTTGCTGCTTTAACAGATTTTACACCAGTTAACACCCAAATCTATGTGATTTCCACACTTTCAAAAGGGTGTTCATTTGTCTGTCAGGTTGTTCTCTAGTAGTTGTTTATTTTTTTCCTCATATGATGGAATAAAAATAACTCTAGCATATTAAACGTTTGGTGTTTTGGAAGTTAAATACCTCTTGAGTGTTTGTTTTGGGATTTTGTTGTTGTTTTTTTGTGTTTTTTTTTTTTTTTTTTACTAAAAGAGTGGGGGTTTAACCTGGTTTTTTGTTAATTTTAGCATAAAATGGGAATGCTATGTATTGTTACAGGTTTGGGTTTGGTGTTTTGTTGGTTTTTTTTTTTTTGGGCTTTTTTTAATGTGTGTGTGTATGTGTTATATAGCAGAGTCTGTCAACATAAAACTTTGAGTTAGTAATAGAAAACATCTTCTCTTGAGTTTATTGATATTGGCCAAAATTTTGCAGGCTAGAAATACAACAGACATCAGGGCGTGTCTCTAGTCTCAGTAACCTAAGCATTTTACAATAGAAAAATATGAGTAAATCATATATTTAGAAGTAAAATACAACTATTAAAATACAGTGTAACTATAATTCATGGTTTGCTTCCTGTTTCACCCCTTATGTCTCTACAATAACTGTTTTCGTATTGTAATCCATTACTTTTCCCTCTGATATATATATATGTATACAACAAAAGGAGTTACATTGGTGAATTAGACACTAAACACAATTATTTGCATCAGAAGAAAAAGAGATAGGGTCTGCCTTTGTTCTTAGGAAGTTGCAATCATCTCCAAACTGGTTTTCAAGTAAATTTTTTTCTTACAAGGATGGATCTGACACTTTGAATAATGTTGATTTTTTTTTGTACTTGAGAGTGGAGTTGTCATTTAAACTTTATCCTTTATAAAAAGAGAAGGAAAAACAAGCACCTCAAAGAGAAAGCACAGACTGTGAGTTAATAATGTGTTTTGGGTTACATGGTAAGATTTTTGTAGTATGGGATCTTCAGGGGTATCTTCAGGGGTATGTTCTGTGAGAAGACACAAGGAGCTGTTTTCAGGTCCAGTTTCACCCAGCTCCAAAATGTACCTGTCACTGCTCCAAGGTGAGCCAGTGAGTCATGCAGTCGGCATCTCTGTGATAAAATATTTAATAAAGGGTAAAAAAAAAAGAGTGTGCCACCAGCTTGTGAGGAAAATGTGAAAGAAACATTAACGTTGGTGAATTATGAGAGGAAGGAGTTGCTCCAGTCTCCAGAACAGAATTTTCCCTGGAGGACCACGGAGGACCATGTGGCAGCCCTTGGAGAGATAATATTGAGGTAGAATCCTGACAGGAATTGTAGCCAATTAGTGCCCCATGCCGAAGTCCTTTTCTGAAGGACTGTAGCTCATGGAAAGGGCTTATACTGGAGCAGTTCTTTAAGGATTTTGTCCCATGGAGGGATCCCATGCTGGAGCATTCTGGAACATGTGCAGACCAAAAAGTGGCCTGTTATGGACTGACCATGACTCCTATTCCCCATCCTTCTCCACTTCTCAGAGTGTGGAGGAGGTAGAAATGTCAAGAATTATTTCAAGAATGGGAAGAAGAAATTCTGAAATAAAGAAGTTTTTGGTTTTGTTTTCTCATTACCCTCTTATTTCTATCATAGTCTGCTATGAATATGCAATAAATTAAACTAAACTTCCGCAATGTGAGTTGTTTTTTTGCTCATGTTGGTAAATGATTTTTGTGTCCATATGTTGACTCATGATCTTTTTTACCATATTTTCTCCTCCTCTCTTGCTGAAAAAGGAGAGAGAGAGCAGCTTGGTTCATGTCTGGTGGCCAGCAAAGGTCAACCAAAAGCACCAAATCATATTGTTGCAAGTCAGCAACGAGTGTGGGAAATAGGTTTGATATTCTCTCAGGTTACTTGCATGGGTTCTGAATTACTTACTTACCTCCAGAGAAAAGTTTAAATGCAAACTTGTTAAGAACAGAGACTTTAAAACACAGCAACACTACTTAATAAACCAGCTGCATAAACGTCTCAGTGCAGCACTCATGAAACAGTTACAAAGTATATTTACTTAGTCTCAGTTGCAGCATTTGAAGTACAAATAAACAAGGTTATTGCTTTTATTATAAACACCTAATCCTACAGGCAGCTATGAATAAACAATATTCCAATGTCATGTAAAATTATAATCTAGGACAAGAGTGTTTAGTAATAACCTACTTCTTAAAAAGAGTAAAAACCCAAAGGTAATTAACTACCAGCAGGCTTGGCATCCCTTTACACAGACAGAAAAGTAGGAAAAATCTTAAGCCATTTCCTGAGGACTTTCAAGTCACATGAACTTGTGAAAAAAGAAGGAGCAGAGGAAACTTCAATTTTTTTTTATTTTATTTTTTTTACCAAGCAGGCATTCTCTCTTTTGGAGAGAAACATATTTTGTCATTGTTTAATTGACACTTTTGAGAGAATGTAGACAAATTATTTTGTGTCTTTTGCTATTAGATAATACTGTACACTTCAAAAGTTTCTAAGGTGAGTGGAGGTACATGAATTTTAGAATTTCAAATTCTCTGGATATTACAATATTTTAACATCTGACAGAACAAGTACTTTAGAATATACCTCTTGGCTTACTGAACTATTACAATATACTTAATTTAAAACCTGTGAACTAGTCAATTAAGATTTCTTCATAATTAGGAGCAGACTAATTCACTTACTGGGAAAGGACATCCTTCTTATGGGATTGTTCTTACTCTGTATGCCTCTTTTAATGATGTGGGTTCTGGGAGCTGCAGTTCTTAAGTATTCTGGCCAATGGAAGGAAAATGTAATGCAAGGAAAATTGAGTAACTCCTCGAGTTGATAACTGTCTCAGTTTAAAAGGAATCAAGATGTCTATGAAGGAAAGTGAGAAGCCCTTCTGGACTAGGAAGGAGGCCTCTACCCAAAAACCACCACAACCTTTGAAATTAAGAGTCTTGAATCAGAAAATGTAGAGAAAAGAATAACAGTTTCTTTACCACAGATTTTTATATATATATATATAAATATATATATAAAACACAAAAGCAAACAAAAAAACAAACAAAAAAACAAAGAGAACAGAACAAACAACACTGTAACCAAAACTTTCCAACAAATCAAGTTCTATTTATGCCCCGCTGGTGCAGTTATAGTCACAGAGAGGAGGAGGTGATTCCACGCCTCAGGAGGCAGTGGCCGTGATGAGTCACTCACAGACTCTGGCAAGGCTAAGAAAGGGGTCACGGAGAGGTACTGGCTTTGAAGCTCTGTCTGAAAGCACTGGAGGGTGGTTAGCAACATCTCTGCAGGTGGCAATGGCCCCTCAAAGATCCCACAACAAATCCAGGCAGTGGCTATTGTTCCCTCAGAAGAATGGAATAGGGAATGCAGAATTGGGGGCAAGCCAGGAACCCCATCCCAGCACCTCCACCAGCCCAGCAAATGGTGGCTAACATCTATCCAGACTGAGGAGACAAGTGTGGTCAGCACCTGTAAAAACCCTCTCTCACCTCTCCACCTCCCGCAGTCCTCTCTCCAGCCATCACGTTGGAATGCAAAGCTATCAGCCATCCCTCTGTTTAGGTTGTAGGCAGTTAGTTGGCTCTCATACTGGGGGACGGGGCTTTAACAAGTCATTTCACTCTGAGTCTTCAACTTCCAAACCACTGTGTTGAAAAGGGACAGGAAAAAAAATTCCATGAAAGATTTCAAAACTATAACAATAACTTATGAAATGAAACATTGCAAATCTATTGGAAATGTAGTGTTTAGAGGTTTCAGAGACTTATTTTTATATCTGTTCAACTGTGTTAGAAAACAAAAGATTGATCAGAAAATGGTTTCCAAAGAGCAAGGAATCAATATTTAAACATTGGAATTTTCCTAATCATTAAAACTAGCTAAAAATCTAACCTGTGCAATTATTAAAATGAATACAAAATAACTGTTCTCTGTCCTGTTTTGAAACTGTGTATTCAGGAGCTAAAATATCATGTGAGAAAATACTAAAAATATTTAAAGACTATTAGTCAAACTGTTATCAAAAGAGCAGACCATTTAGATGGCCAGATAGGGAAAAAATTATAGAAAGTGTGAGGTTTGGCTTGCCTTTTTTTTTTTTTTTTTTAAATTTTGGCAAGCTTTTCCTTAAGATAATCAGGAAAAAAAAATAAAAAAGAACAATTATCTGAAGTGAGTAACAACATGCCATTTCCATCCCTGTTTGGCAGCATATACCACAAATCATTCTGTTCATCTCTGTAAGCAAACAAACAACTAAGACCGGAAAACCAGTGCATAACAGCATCAGCGATAGGTAATCTCCCTGTTCAGTAAAATTTATTCAGTGTTTTGTTTAAGATAGTCTATAAAACAGAAAATGAATTTTTAATTCTTCTTTCTTTTAGTTTCCTTCCCCCTCCCCATTGAATATGGAAATATTATTTTAATTTAAACTTTTCTTTCTAAAACTGAAATATTTAGCCTATATATAAAAGGAAAGGGGCAAATAGTACCTTGGTTAGCAGACCAAAACTATCAAACTTCACTGCATATGAAGTCCTTAATTTTATTCCTCATTCCCAGTCCCTCAGCAATTCTGGAGTGGCTTTTCTTGCCTAACAAATGAAAACACTATATGCTAAAAAGTTTTTGCTGACCATAATCATAATTGTCAGTAATTACAATATGATCTCTAAACAATCAAAAATAATTCAATTTGAGAAATAAAATCTCAACAAGAAAATAATAATATCTGATGACTTAAGAAATATGCTTAATCTAAGAACTAGTGAGCTTTTCTCTGAAAGACATGTAGAATAAATTGGAAATGAAGTAATTATAGCATTGTTGGGTGGCTGAGGTTTATTTTATATTTTTCTATATTAAAAGAATACAATTAGTAATTAGATTTTTAAGGATTTCTCTCGATGCTTGTGCCCTTTAAACCACAATGAATAGCCTCAAATAACTACAGCAAAAGGAGTCTGCTCACCAAAATGACATTAAGATATCAGTAAGATTACAGAGCCTCCAATTTCTTAAAGCTGTTTATCCATCACTTAAATACATATTTATAACACCAGCGTTCTATTCTGATGTTGCTATGATAGATTCATTTAACTGTTGAATGGCAATAATTCAAATCAGGGGAAAAAAATGCCATAAACTTTGCTTTTATTTTAAGTACCAAATGGAACAGGGAAATAACCTTTCATAAGTGTATCCTAAATGAAAAGAAAAAAATAAGAAAAAATTATTAAAGTGACAAAAAATTCCTAAGAATATAGGCACAGAAAAAAATAACAACCAAAAGTACCCTAAATAGTACTCTTCATGATTATTCATAGCAGCTTTTACGCCACTCTTATTTTCACCTACTTACTTCAATAAGTGGTGGCAACATTCTAGATAAGAAGTATATTCATCTTAATTTTTGTTAAAGTGTTCTAAATGGTTTCAATATTATTCCTGCTAGTGTATACACAAAATATATTATTTTGAAAAAATAACACCATCTGTGATCAAACTGAGTTTTCTGAATGAAAGTTTGAAGCATAGTGAAGAATCAAATACTGATAGCATTGTAATCAATTTTCACCATCTTTATATATTGTACATGAATGAGAAAAGTTGAAACTAAGACTGACCAGTGTAATTTCAAGGCAGCCTAATAAAAAGGAATGTGGAGAATTATTGAGCAATAGAAGTTATACCCTGTGGCCCTGACAGGATCAGTGTATCAAAACTGGATAAAAATATATAAACTTGAAAAAAGCAAAATGAACCCCAACCAAACATGCAATTGGCAATAGATAGCATGTCTTTAGCTAATGAAAATCACTCCTGAGGTTAAAGAGGAGTGATAGACACACTGTCACTTGGAGAAATAGGAAATAGTTTCCTATCTATAACCTCACTATTAATAGTTTATAGTTTTAATATCACACATAGATAATGTTGAACCAAATGTGGAAAAAAATATAATATTTGAGACTAGTTGGGAAAATGTTTCTTTGATCTATATCTGAATTACTAAACCCCCATTTTTTTCTATTGGTTCTCTAAGTCAAAATAAAGAAGAATTAAGAATTTCTAGGAGGAAATTTTTCAGAGATCAAAACTGATTTTAATGTGAATGATACTTTGCTCAATAGTAAAAAGAAATAATCTTTAATTGCTCAGTATTTTGGAAATAAATAATTTCAGAAAGGGAAAGGAAGATTTGTAGATGAGTCTACATTTCTAAGATGAGCTCTATTTTTGTTCAATTTCAGAGTTCCGCAAAAGGCAAAGACTAATAGTATGGAATTTCAAGATCAAAATTGTTTTCCAGGATATTATATGCTGGGGGAATAGTATTAGCAGTAACAGCAAGCATAGCAATCTGGCAGAAATTATCAGCTTCCAGGACTGGAAGGATTTTTCATGATTTTGGTTTTCTGTTTTTATGAGATATTTTTGAGAAAGCTTCTATTGTTTTTTGGGGGGTTGTTTTAGTGTTTTTCCCTTCTGCCCCATTACTTCACCTTTACCAAAATTAACACCAAAATAATGCATCTTACTGAGCCATGGGGGTGGAGTATAAAATAAGTAAAGAAGAATAACTCTGACTTTTAGGGCACCATAACTTTAGGGTGAAATATTGCAGGTGACAACCTCAGAAATTCAGTTGTTTCCATGTGGTGTTTCATACGGTGAAGTGTTGGAAGTTGTCTTTAAAGACAACATAAGAGAACCTTAGCTCCAAAGCTGGTGTTCTGCCTGATAGTTTGAATTTCCTTTTTCAGCCTTTTCGTGACTTCTCTGCTCTCTTACAAGTATTTTACTAACTTAGATGAAACCTGATTTTACTAGCTTTTTGTGAGAAAGAAATGTAGAAATAAAGAATTTATTCAGATACTAATCCTATCTTTGTAATATAAATTTACTGCTATGTGTTTATATCAATACCTCCCTTTCTCCCCTTATTTTAGCAAATACCAATGTTCAGGGTCTCAGTATCTTTCTGAGAAGAATGTGCTGTTTAGCATAGTGTTATAAGGTTGATAAATGCTAGCACAGCATGAGCTTCTCTTTATTCTAAATTCAGGTTAAAATATGCTAATAATTTCAAATGTTATTCTACTATTAGTGTATCTCAGGAAGTATATTTTGCATTTATATGAGATAATTAAAAGATGTTTATGTAGAAAAAAAAGGCAGGGTTTTCTTTTCCTTTTTTTACTTTTGGTTGAAGATCTAACTCTATCCAGAATTTAAAGTTTAATTTGACATTTTAATTGAATGTGAATAAGAAGAAGGAGGACATATTACTAGTTTTGTATGAATTTACCTGTTTGGAGCAGAGAAAAATCTGTCTGAGATACATGAAGGCATTAGTTGTGTTCTTCAGTTTCATATGTTAAGGTAAAGAAGAAATACAGTACTTGATTTACCTGGTGGGATTTTTGAAATTATTAATAAGGTACAAAAGTATTTGGGAAACTAGGAGAGGCAAGCCTTTTACATCTCTAAATCATTGTATGATAGAGAATAGCTGAAGAACAGTGCAACATTCTCAAGGTAATGTACAGTTCTTCTGATGCTGAGAATTGTTATATCTATTGGAAGGGTACGTACTTGTTACCCTGAATTTTACTGAAAGAAATCTCAGGGAATTAGTGGGTTTTTTGGTTTACTTTTGTTAGTGTTTTGTTTGTTTGTTTTGTTTTAATTTTCTTCTCTGTGTAACTTTTCCTGGCCTCACGATGTTGTGTACTCTTTTAATGTTTAAATAATAGTTTTAATATATTACATGCATTGCTTCTTTTTCTTTTCTTTGAGGATGATTTCAATGTGTGACTTAAGTATATGACACTAGACATTACTAATGATAACCTCTTAAAGCTCCCAAAGAAGCATGATAAATATGCTCGTACTTTTGCAATCACAAGATGAATATTTTACAAAGGATTTGTGAAGTAATGTAATGGTGATTTTTTATGTGGGAAGATATGCAAATTTGTGAAAGGGTAGCTGGTCATACGTGCAGACAAGGATTTCACATATATATCAAAACTCTAGCAAACACTAAGGCTGAATTTTAAGACAAGTAATTGAATTATTAGGGAACACCTAATAATTCACCTAGACATTTTTGACAAATAATTATTATGATGGTATCTGACATGAATAGACTGATCTTTCAAATCAAAGTCACAAGCAAGAGCCCACAGGACCCCCTAGATTGATGTCTGGCCGATTTATTTGAGATATGGAAAAAACTTGACACCGTACTATCTCAGGCAGAGCATTGAATGTGTCTCTCTCTTGGCCAAGACAGGAAGTCCACCTAGGAAGGAGGCACATCCATCCTGCCATGTTCATTATCCCTCTACACACATCTTTCAAACAAACTAAAGTAGTGAAGTTTGTTTTGTTTTTCTATCCTGTTAAAAAACAAAACAAAACAAAACAAAGCAAAACAAACCAAACAAACCAAGACAAAGTGTAGAATCACAATATCAGGGAAAAAAAATCCCACAAACAAAAAAACCCCCAAAAGCCAAATCAAATAAAGGCTAAAGAAGTTTGTATTCTGATCAGTCCTAATAAAGAAATAGCTTCATTTAAATGCACCTACAGTGTGCTTTAGTTTTGCTTTGTTATTATAGCTTGTAATGTGATTTGATAAGCATAGTTTCCTCCACTGTTCACCTCTTTCAGTGCAGTACTTGATTAAGTGATTCTTATCAGGTACTATAGGCACATCAACCAACAGGGGTCACATTTACATGCTCTACTGGAAAAGAACTTTTAGTTGTTAAGTGCTCTAATAGTTCAGAACCTGCTGTGAAACATATGGTAAGAGACATTAGCCACCTACATGTGCTAGGAATGTAAGGAAGACTGAAAGACTGTTGTACAAACTGGCAAAATAATTGAAACTTAACGAGGAACTTCTCAAGGCAGAAAATGACCTCTTCTTGCAGTGTCACTGAATTTCCACTCTTCATCAGATGGCTTGAAAAATGAAATAGTAGGAACACAAGGAGCAACCCAATCCTAGTGAAAACTATTTTTCACTGCGTATTGATTATCTCTAGGTGTTGGTTATTACATTGTTTCAGTGTAAAATATTCAAAGCAGCTTTCACTGAACTGACTTGGAATCTTTGTTTTTCCAACAGAAAATTCTGTTCTTACATAGACAAAATGTCCTTTTTATGAGAAGTGAGACAAGTTAACAGAAATCCTGAAGCTTTTTTGTAAAACAAAATGTTGGATTCAAGCTCATTTGGAGATGTGCACATACACTGTATCCTCTGGTGTTTCCACTAGATAGATTTATCTTGACCTTTGACTGACAGCAAGACCTAACTTGGCAGAAGTGCATAGTGTGTAGGCTAAAATTTAATTAACTAAACTGAAATTAATAGAATGCACTGTGCCATTTTTTTTCTCAGTCTGATTAACAAGTCTTAGGCTGTAATCTATGTATGACCACATTTCTTTTGAAGAGGTGTTGCTCATTTAAATCTATGTCACACTAATAAACAGAACTTATGGATCCTGTTAATGAATCATTTAAAATGTAAGACGAAGTGTACATTAAACTAAGCATAATCTTGGAACTGTCACTTTGTTTAGTTCTCCTGTATATTGCAATGAATTTTAGATAAGAAAACTACAATTAATCACACATTACCTATATAATAGACAATTATTAGGTCAGCTAAACTTCGTGTAAGGAAGATGGAATTTTCATCATGTGTTAATACATTTCTAAGCTCAATTTTCATCGAAGTTTCACCAGTTCAGTTACTTTTTTTTTCCAAAATCCTGAAAGCAGAATTTCATTTCGTAATTGATATAGAATTTTTTTATTTCCACCAGGAGTAAATATTTAGGTAAACATCAGCAGTTTGATATCAGGCTTACCATAAGAAAGCATACATTGGGCAAATAACAATGTCTCCTTCTGTCACATAACATCTGCTAAAGCAGACCAAATACAACTCTTAGTGGATTCACTGTTGTCAGGCTTTCTGCAAAACATCCAAGGGAAGAATGGGATGATAGTGAGTAGGTAGAAGATGGGAAATATTTCCATACAAAGGTACATGGCACACATTTTTGGGTGTTAGAGAATTTTTTAGGACATAACGTTTGTTGCTGCCCATTACTGTTCTAACCTTCCTTGTCCCATAGGAAATGATGGGAGAAGGAGAGAAGTAGGAAGAGTCAAAGTTGAAGGAAGTCACATTGCATTTCCTTTCTTAATCTGCCTGACCTCCATCTTTTCTCATTATGTGCAAAGGATATTATCCATCACATGGAATCATATTTTTATGGTCTATATGAAAATAGTGTTCTTTACACTCATTGAATCTGAATAATCTTTAGAGTTTTAATCTGATTTTACAGTT
Organism: Myrmophylax atrothorax; assembly: GCA_026770055.1. NCBI lineage: Eukaryota > Metazoa > Chordata > Aves > Passeriformes > Thamnophilidae > Myrmophylax > Myrmophylax atrothorax. The sequence goes on from JAOXXN010000372.1 coordinate 254,072, forward strand.
GATACAGAAATGTGTGTAAAAAACTCCAGTAAAGAGAAGTTTTAAATAGTCTACGAGGTTTCTACTGATTCATCCTCTGTGCTCAGTGAATTCAAATTTTTTTTCAGTGGGCAATGTGAATTTGCCAATATGTGCTTTTTGTACTTCATTTTTCTTTAAAGACATGATGGTTAAAGAATTCAAAGAGATTATTGCTCCAGAGTGGTGAATAACTCTTCTGCCTGGTCTTAATTAGTAATTAGCAGGGAAGGTATTGTTGACTTGCACATTTATGTAAACTGGTATATGGTAAGGCTTTACTCAGGATTGCCATAGCAGGGGAATAAGAGTTGTTCCCACTTCTAGAGTAAAAGATCTGTTAAGATGAGAGATATGAGCAGATAAGATGTCTATACATAATCCAAGATGACAGGGCTGAAACTGTCCCCTGAAATAAATTAAGTATCAATAATCTTGGAGAAGTAAATGAGGCTGGGAAGATTAGAATCTAAATGAAACCTGGAATAAATCCCAAACAAGGCTGAGTATAAAGAATTGCATTCTTTCCCAGCCAGATGCTCTCTTTAGTGATAACAGAGCTGGTACTGAAGAGGTACAAAAAAACTTACTCAGGTGATTTATCTACAGCTTCTCATCTGGATAAAACAAGAGGACAGAGTGTTCTTTTGGATTTGACATTGGGGTAAACAGGAAATTATTTTCTACTCTTTTAAGTCACCTGTGTATTTAAAAATCTTTGTAACTGGATGTGGTAAGTAACTTTAATTTGCTTTTACCTTAACCTGTCTTCTTACAAGCAATTATAAAGTAATTGGTTAACATTAAAGCACTATATCTCTTTTGGATATCCTTCAACTAAAAGCCTGGATACAGGAGCATGCTGGGACATCATGGAGCTCCAAAATATTGTCTTAGGCAAGCCTGAGAGCAGCAGACTATACTTGCAGCTACTCTGTGTGGTTTGGAAGCCAGTAGCACAGTCTTCATTTTGGAACAGCTTCTATGGCAGCCACTATGACACTCATTCTCTGACTGACAGCTGACAATGATGAGCTTTTCTGACATGAGTTTTCCTGAGGAGCTTATGAAACACTACTTTAGTAGGAGAGCTCATAATGTCTCAATTCCCTCATACATAAAAATGTTCTTTCTGAAGGGGGAGCAGGAATAAAAAATGGACCATATCCATGATCAGCAGTTTACATTTTGAAAGACAGAATTATACCTCCTTTGGCAGGGATTAAATATCCAGAGTTCAGACAACTTGTGTTTCATACTAAAAGGTAACTAAACATATACTATAATACAATGAAATAAACTATTACTGTTAAAAACAAATAAATTATTATCCACTAAATTGGTGTTCAGAAATATGTGTTTTATGTGGCCATAGGCTATTATCATCTATTTTGCTTTCAGGCTGGTGAATGTTGATGCTTCCATTTCATAGAATCATATAATCATAGAATCATGGAATCTGTTGGGTTGAAAGAGACCTCCGAGATCATCAAGTCCAACCCTTGATCCAACCCCACTTTGATTACTAGAACATGGCACTCAGTGCCACGTCCAGTCTCACCTTAAAAACCTTCAAGGATGGTGAGTCCACCTCTCTGGGTAGGCCATTCCAATGCCTGATTACCCTCTCTGAAAAGAATTTCTTTCTGATATCCAGCCTAAACCTCTCCTGGCAGAGCTTAAGTCCATGTCCTCTTGCTCTACTTCTGGTTGCCCGAGAGAAGAGATGAATCCCTACTTGGCTACAATGTCCTTTCAGGTAGTTCTAGACAGTGCTGAGGTCACCTCTGAACCTCCTTTTCTTTAGGCTAAACACCCCCAGCTCCCTCAGCCTCTCCTCACAAGACTTGTGCTCCAGTCCTTCACCAGCCTTGTTGCTCTTCTCTGGACCTGCTCCAGCACCTTTACTTTTATCTGAAGAAAAACAAAGATTGCTTCTGAATATTTTATTAAAATAGGGAGGAAAATACAAAAAGAACACTAAACAATCAAAACTTTTTATGGACAACTGTCCCAGTGGACACAAGGGATTGACATTTTAGCTTGGTTTCCTTCTAGTTTCAGGAAACTACCAAGGCAGAAGGGCTCAGTACACAGAGTAGTTAGTTTTACCTGAAAGAACCTCAGATAAATTCATTACTTTCCTCCATCTTACTCTTGGAGTCCAGGAGAACAGTAGGATTTTAAAACTGTATGGAAAATTCATATGTGTTAAAGTGCAAAAGATCACATTTCCTCTTTGTGCAAAAAACCCCAAACAACAATAAAATGCAACCAAACCAAAATGTCTTCAAAAGAAAAGAATTGATTACAGACTTTAGCATGTCTAGAATATTGTCATTGTACTGAATAGTTTCTTTCATAACTCTACCAACAGTTGCACTCTTAAATCATTCATGTGAGAAATATACATCTTTTCATTTCAAAATTACTCCACTATTGGAGACAGTTGTGCATCCAAACTAAAACAGCTGCACCTCTCAATTTCAGGATATAACAGCAGTGATATTAATAAAAATTAAAATTTATTCTCCTTTCCCAAGACTTGCCACAGTTCATTATTTTTGCTTTCAGTATTTTCTAAGATGAAAAGTAGAATCCGATGTTTGTAAGTTGAGCAGACCTTAGACACATATTAAGTATTGCTTTTATTACTCTCCTGTTAATCCCATTCCACAAGTTATTGCCAATGTATACTTTTCACTTTTCATTCCAGCCTTCTTCTCGACTGCATTTAACATTTATGTGGCCTCCTAGACAGATACAAAAGTATTGTTATGTATTGTTATGCTTTTAAATAATGTCACTGAGATATTATGGAAAACCAAGAATAGAATTACATTGGTTGTCTAAGCTTAGTATGTTTTTGGTATCTAGAAAGAGTTTTTCAGAGAGCAAAAGGTTATTAAAACTTGTTAAGAGAAATAAATCCCCACTTTCTATAAGCATACATGTATACATACACATATGTATATTCATATATATCTATATAAAATTGTGTTTATATTTATATATAAATTATATATAGGAAGGATATGTAGTCACAAGTGAAGGATCCTTGGGTTTTTTGCTAAACATTGAAAGGCACATACTGCTTATCCTAGTTTCTGTAAAGGCACAGAAGAAAATGGTCTGATGCTTCTGTTCTCTCCAGAATCCCTTCCTGGCCAGAGGGCCAGGCATTAGCTGGTACTAAGCGAAAGCAGTTCTTTTCCCTCTGTCACCCTGAAAACAAGAAAATCAGTCACATTTTCATTCTTAAAACTTTTCGTTTCTCTAGATATTCCTTCTATCCCAAGGGTCAGCTAGTTCTCTGTAAAATGGAGAGAAATTCACCTTGTGGAGTTGGTTGTAACTACTTGGCCCACAGTGCAAGCACAGAAGCAGAAAACAAAACAACGTGGCATTACCAGAAATAAGAAAGAAATTGAGAGAAATGCATTAAAGGCAGCTACCAAAAGGCATTTCAAGCAGTCTTTAAAATGGATAAAAAAAAAAAAATCCAGGGATCCTCACTTTGTCTCAGCAACATTTATTTGTCTGAATAAAGCTGACAAAGCAGCCAGTACCGTTTTAGTGTTCTGCTTCCTTTCTTTTAGTAACTTGACTTATCCATCTTTATTGGTGTACTGCTCATTTTCCCTGTCTCTTCCCACTTTTTCTTCTGAAAGAATATTGGGTAATATATTTCCCACCTTCTCCTCCTACAATAATCTAGTTTGCTGCTACAAATGTATGTGGGAATTCTACTACTATCAAAATGGCAAACAGAAGGCAGAAAGAAACAAAAAGTAATGTAAAATGCTTTTTGATCTAAAAATGTAGGGAAGAAATTCATGAAATGAAAAACATATTTTACAGTGATACAGATACATGGGGTTTAGTAATGAGACAGACAAATGCAGCAAACAGTTGAAATCTGGACTATGCTCTGCCATGTGCCATGAAACAAACAAGAGCTGTTCCTCCACCAGGGATTTTAATGTCCACAGAAATAGCATCTCCTGCATCTCTTCCTCCTTGGATGATCTGATTTAACTCCAGCCAGCAACTAAGCATCATATAAGCCACTCACTCATTCCCCCTGCCCTGGTGGGATGAGGGGAGAAATGGAAGAGTAAAAGAGAGAACACATGAGAAAATCATGGATTGTGATAAAAACAGTTTAAAAATCTTTAGGATAAATATACATACCTCTATATACACTTGAAAATAAATTAAATTTCACTTGCACTAATGTGTGTGGGGGTTTTTTTGTGAAAGTTGGCAAGTAATTCTGACCTAAGTCATTGCGATAGATAAAATGAAAATGGGTAATGTAGGTCTGAAGCTAAAACATCATCACAGAACTTGGGAGGAGTGGGCTATACAGTCAGGTTTACTGGAAAAGTATGACCCTTTTACGGTCTCTGGCAAATACATGACCAAACTATGTGTAATCTTCCCATATTGAGATCACTTTACACAGGGGAACACCAGAACACAACTTCTGACTTGATCATAGGAAGATCTTTGCAAATGTATCCATTATATAATACAATATCTAAAAATGAACTGGACCACATTCCCAAAGTGAAGAAAGATCCATTTTAAGAGTTCTGTTACTTTGGCTTTCATGTTTATTTGTTCAAAACTTTGTTTAGATATAAATTATTGAATTAATAGTAATACCTAAATGATTAAGCTATCAACAATTATTTTAAAATGTTGTATTTAATTTAAAGAGACACCTTAGCCCAAATTTCTCAGACACACACACAAAAAAACAAAACACTAAAATCAAAATCAAAAACAAAACAATGTTTGAAATGGAAGATTTTTTTATTATTTACAAAAATCTCTGTCAATTATGTCATAGTAATAGTGACGTATCATACCTTTAGATTATTCGTCTTATTTCTATCTCTCACTTTCTTTTCAGATTCAAGACCACGTTATAATTTGTAGGTACTTTTGGTAGTCACAGGATAAATAATGATGGTAATTAGGTTTTTTTTCTCTTTGTTATTGGGTGTATGAATTTGCATTCAGATAATACTAGAAAGGTCAAAATCTGACAGAGGTAGAACAAAGTGGGAAATTTGTTACATACTGTCCTTGACAATAAAGAGAATTCTAATATACTCTGACTTTAAATTTTGTGATCCAGAACTCCCTACGTTCTTCTTAATCAAAAGGCCAGTGTTCATAACTGTATTTTTCAATTTCAGCATCTATCTTCTTGGCTTCCAATGTTATTCTTACATTCTGTATTAATTCATGTAAAACTCTATTAGGTCTGCCTGTCTTTCTTTTGTATTTCAAACAAATGCAGTGTAACATTTGATATATTTACAGGCATGATTATTAATATTTCTCACCAAATATCAAAGAACCAAAGCTAGACGTTGAAAAAGGTGAGTAGGAAGACTAGTGAAAAATTAATAAAAGTCAAATATAGAGAAACAACAACAAAATACAATCCGAAGCATTTTTAGAGACACACAGCTATTTTCTTTGGTTGACAAATATTAACATTTATGAACTTTTGCAAAAAATAAAGTTAAGTAAAGGGTATTATGAATGTGTTCAAAACACAAATCTAATTCAAATGCTTATTTAGTACTATTCTAAGAGGTAGTCATAGAAATACCTTATTGTTATGTTTTATTGGAATGTGACAAAATGGGGTTTTTTCATTATTTTTGTGCTTTTTGGCTTCTCCCTGGCTATGCAAACAAGTGCTCTGCAATCTTCTTGCAAAGTCTGACCTCTCTTTCAGATACCATGCAATTTCTTCTTTTTTCTGAGTTCCAAGAGAAGTTCCTTGTTCAGGGAAGTTGAACTTTTGCCCTGCTTGCCTGATTTGCAACATGATGTAGTTGTCTGCTTCTGTGCTTTTAAAAAGTGGTTCTTACAAAGTGAACAGTACTTGAGGACTCCTAAGCCCCCATAAATAGTCCCAGACGACACTGCTAAGTCACTTGCTGAATAGCTTAATCCTTGCTGTCTTGCAATCCAGGGTAGCAACTCTGCTGATCTTTTTTCCCTTTACACCAAAAAGTTCTAAAAAGTTCTAAACTCAGTCCCCTCTTGATCACTGTGTCTAAGACTGCCAACCTACCCATACATATCCCATGAATCCTTCTCTCTTCGCAAAGAATTCTTGGAGACTTCTTCTAGTACCTCTCCCCATTAGTGGGAGGATTGAGGAAAACACTACCTGTGCTCCTTAATCATTTATCCCAGGGCCCTGAAATGTCTTTTGATTGACTGTAGATTTCTTCTTGCAACATAATTTGTACCCATGTGAAAAAGGAGGAGTTTATGATACTCAAAAGACTTTACTAAGCTCAATTGTCTGGTGACATCCCTGATTTGGGCCTCAGGGAGGCAGCAAACCTCCCTGAAAAGATGGTCCAGTCTGTAGATGGATGCCTTCATTCTGCAGAGAAGGGTATCACCTTCGATCATAACAGCATTTCTTCTCAGTGCTAGTCCTAGTGCAGCTCTTGACACAAGGGTTTGGTTGATCTGGCCTTGGTGAGAATACTTGCACAGATTTCTCCTTTTCTGTCTTATATCCTTCACCTACCATTCACAGAACCTGATACCCATGTTGTAAAGCTATCTGAGAGGGTAAAGAGGTGTTTCTCTTACATCTCCAAGCCTTATTTTACTTCCTTTCCTCATTAACCCTCATAATACCATCTCAGTCTTGACACAAAGCAGGCATTGGACCTACCTATAACGAATTGACTTGTGTGCACCAGAAATGTCAGACCACAGCTCCATTGGTCTATCTCCTTCTCAGACTCTGAAGCACTCCTCAGTCTGTCCTCCTCCTGCGAAAGCTCAACCCCCAAGGAGAACAGTTCATCTATCTGAGTACACATCCCAAAACTGTTTGTCCTGTCATCCTTCATCTCCAGGCACACCCTGTGCAGCCTGAAACCTAAGTGGTTGCATGCCCTGAAAGGCGCTTTGTCTGTGTGTCTGCATTGGTTCTACTGCGTACTAGAAGCTCTAGAGAAGCAGAGGACATGATTTTTTGCAGGTGGTCACCATGCTGCCACATAGCTGCCTGCCGGGAGATAAACAATATATCCATCTACTGAAATTAACTGGGCAGATTTTTAATCCTCTTTAAATCACCTGCCCTATCAGGTGCAGGCTGGGTCCCTCGCTGGCTTGCACAGTGAATATGCTCTGAGTTGCTCAAGTAAAAGTCCCTGCTCAGCTGAAGCCTGTCCATGTCCTTATACATCCCTCGTGCCCCTCACTGCTTCTTTCTGTCACTGCTACCACTGATGCTTCTCATGCTGCTCCAGCATCCCTTAGAGTTTGGTAAAGCATCATATGAAAAGAACCTTAAAATATGTGTTTTAGTGGATAAAAAAGGCAGATATTAAGCTTCTTTAATGATTGGAAGTGTCTGATAGAAGACATTTTGTAAAATTTCAAAGGTGTTGATATTCATCAAAGAAGAATATAATTACATTAAACATACAGCCATTACTTACTGTTAAGAGAATAAAAACTTAAAATGAGACTTATTTTGCAGATTATGGGGTAAAACCTCACACAAGAATGGCATCTTAGATCTCTTTTTCTGTTTGTTTGTTTGTTTTCTTTAAATAAGTGCAAAGGTAGTGAAATTTTTGCCGCCACACAGTGTGACAAGACAAGACCACTCACTATCAGGAAGGCTGGATAAACCATTAATGGTTTCCTTGAATGGGCTTTGTCTCAAATTGTGAAGAAGTGACTTGGGAAGAGAATAACAGAAACAAACTTTTAGGAAATAAAGCTGTCAACAGGAAGCATAATCCGTACATTTGTAAGTTTACAAGTATAATTAAATATATTTGTTTGTGCATCTTTAGTATGGGGAAGGGAGTGTTGTTTTTTTGTTGTTGTTTATTTGTCTTGTTTGTATTTTTTTCTTAACGTAGAATTAAAGCTTTTCTGTTAAAAGAAAGCAACGTTTTCTATAGGCCAGGCAAGTCCTTATGTATGACTTGCTTGGGCTTTGGACAGTTTTGATCAGAGTTCAGGGCACACCTATTCATTTTTTATTTGACACTTTCTATTGTAGTTTTTTCTTTGAAATAACTGAATTGAATTTACACCGTGATTTGAGGACATGGTGGGGCATTTCTGATTGTTACATAAGATCAAAGTAGTTATTGTTCTAACTCAGTAATTATACTGCTGTCTTTCCACTTTCAGACATATGCATGAAACAGTCTGTAGAAGCGC
>JAOXXN010000372.1:277550-291807 GCA_026770055.1 Myrmophylax atrothorax
TTTCTTTCTTTCTTTCTTTCTTTCTTTCCTTTCTTTCTTCCTTCCTGCCTACCTGCCTACCTATCTTTCTGCCTTTCTGTCTTCTTGCTTTCCTCCCTTCCTTCCTTCCTTCCTTTCTTTTCTTTCTTTCCTTATTTCCTTTCTTTCCTTTCTTTCTTAAATTAGAAATATAAATAATCTCAGAAAAAATGCTCCCTTAATCTGTAGAAATAGTGGTCTGTTCATACACAAATTGTACACAACAGTCCAACTAAGCCTGGTACAAAACTAGTAAACAATAGGTCTTAGTGACTTCAACAGTCTTGAGATCAGATTCATTCTCTTAATAAGATGTGGTTTCAGTGATTCTGTATCCTATATTAGATGTTTCAATCACAAAAATGAAATTTGCAGGTAGCTTTCACCTGATAACCCTTGGGCAGCATCTTGAAACTGGATTAAAATAATAGCAATCTAGCGTTACAGAATACTGGGGTAATCCTTGAGAAAGTCTTACAAGAAACACTTTATTTAAATAGTAACTTAACTCCATATACCTTAATTTCTATGGAACTCAAATTCACATGAGAAATTTTCTGGGGCAACTTAAAGGTGCTGAAAAGTAATGCACTGGTTCTTCTAATGAGATGATAGAAGCTAGAAAAATAACAGTTGATTGGAAATGTTTCCGTAAGTTCAATGACTGCATAGGACTGTATTTCAAGTGCCTTAGATCACAGACAGTTCAGACATATTGCCACAGTTGGCAGGTAAATTTTTAATGGTTTTAAATGAATCATAGTTGGCACATGTGATGTCAGCTTTCCATTTGTACCGATATGTTAAATATCAGGTCAGAACAAACAAAGAAACAAACAAGAAAACAAAAAGTGATTGGAGATAAGAATTTTTTTTTTTTCTGAGCCAGTTGAAGCTTTTAAAATGAAGGGTGGAACAATTAGGAAAACAAGGGTCCAGGTCAGTATTTCACAGTGATGTGAAAATTCAGAGTTGACTTCTGATGAATGACTTAAGACCTGGGTTTATTCATTTCAGTTGAGGCATTTTGAAGCTTTATCTATGAGACTATTGTAGTCTGAGTGTAAAAGCAGCTTAGGATCAGAGTCGTGAAGATAAACCACTGTAAAAATGGTAACTTATCATTTGGGAAGGAAAGAAAAAAAAAGGGAAGAAATGTAAGGTATATCTGAATCCTTGTACCACATTTTCTTCTTTTCTTTCAAATAAAGAACATATTTATAGATATTGGAATAAGAAACAATATCACAAAAAATCAAGTTTCTCTTCTAGAATTTTTTTAAATGTCTGTACTGTGTTGTGTTAGTATAGAATCTCATTATGATTTTAGTTAAGTTGTGTTAAGGACCTCATGTTGCAGCCACATATAACAGCCTATTAAAGCTGCATATGAAATGTCATTTAAGTCAGGTATGTACTCATATTAGAGTTGTGTATACATGTATTACAGAGATATTTTGGATCTCCATTGGGAAGTACACTGAGACAGTACTATTAGTCTCAAGTAATGCTCTTTTTACTTCCTATTTCTGAAGAACTGACCTAAGAGATGTACCCTGCAGTAGGCTTTTTAATTTACTTAGACACATATATAGAAATTGGTAGGCAGAATTTCCCATCATCTGCATGCAGGTAAAAAATATATGTCTATCTGTAATTGTGCTGGAGCAGTCTTATCACATTTGAATCCTTGAATGACAAATGACTATATTGATTCAGTTATACAATTTAAAACCATGTCCCTGGAAGGAAGTGTGATTTTTTTTGCTTATTTTAAAAGAATGTACATTTGTGTCCAGTCTATTCCATGAATGATTTTTCTACATAATATGAGTCACTATTGGTTTTCTTTAAATTTTCTTCACCCCAAACTTCAGTGAACATAATAACCACACCTGGCTATTAAATCTCATTAAACATCACTGTAACAAGGACCTTATGAAACATTTAATTGCAAAAAAATATTATTTTTAAATACTTCTGGTTAGTAAGTTACGTTTTTAATACATTGTTTGAAATGTCATGATTTGTAAATCTGTAAGAAAAATGCAGGGAACTCACTTTTAATATTTCTAGCTCAGGCAGTTCTGTGACTAATCTGAAAGTTTCATTAGAACACATAATCAAGAGTCATAAAGAAAAAAATATTAAAACCTTATTTCTCTAGGCCAAATAATCCCCAGAGACACAATAAAATCATAACTCTCTGAAATCTCACATTTTGACACCAAAAAGAGAAGGAAAATACTATTCTATATTAGTTTTAATCTTTTATGGGAGAGAGGAACAGAGTGATTTTCTTTGTGCTCCTTGCTGTGAGCCTTATTTCTGTAATAATTGGACCTAGAACTGAGAGAACAATCAACATGTGTAAAGTTTTAAGCATGCTCTCATACCTTAAGCAGAACAAATTTGAAACGGCAATCACACTATGCAATAGATGCTGAAGAATTCTGGATTTTTTTTAATTAATTATTTTTTTTCTGCAGCGATGAGATGTGCAAGCCTGAAGATTGTAATCTGCCATGCAAAACAGTATGTCTTTTCCAACAAATGTGTTTTTATTAAGTTGTTATATTTTTAAACCAAAAATTCTCATGCTTTGATTGAACTATTTTTGTTGCCTTGTGCTTCCCTTGCACCTTTTCTTTCTGTTTACCTGTGGGAGAGGGAAAGTAAATCCACCACTATTTTTATGAAATCAGAAAAATTTTCTTACTTGAGTAACAATAAATCATACGTAGAATCAGTCATTTGGAGAGTCGAATGATCATTGATTCTAGTATGTTGAACCAGTTAAACCAGAGTCCTTCAGATACTTTTGAAATTCAATTTTCAAATAGCTTTCCATTTTATATTACTTAGAGATGACCACCAATCTTTAGCACACCTTTTTGAAATTTTATTTTCCTATTTAAGGTTACTGGATAATGTTTGCTATTTAAGGTTATATTAGGAATTGTATTAGTGGTAAATGTTACTATGAAAAATATTTGAAAGGTGATGCTTATGTCATTAGTATTATAACTTTTATGACGCTCTGTAGAGCTCACTAGGCATTTCTTCACACACTGTTGTGTGGTCAAAAGTGGTTTTATGTTTCAGACAGTTTCATATGTAATAAAATACTCAATTTCAAGAGGAATTAATCAAATTACTTCTGAAACCGATATTTGCTTTAATATTCTAACACTGATACAGCATCCTCTCCAGCCTTATTGGAATTTTTAATTTTTTTGTATATTATATTTTTGCATTCTTCTCCTTTGCTATTTCCTTGTTATTAAATTACTGCTTCCCTCTGATCATCAGATTCAGTGTTCTGAGAGGGACAAAATGAAATCATGAGCCCAAGATATCAAATTCTTCTTCGCTAGTCTAGCTTGAGACAAGTTGATTAGGCAATTTGTCATCTTTGTTTCTGTTCTGAAATTCTATTGTAGAATTATCTTCCAAGAAAATTAAATCTTTTATTTTGATGTTATATTTTTGTCTTTGTCTTAAACTTGTCTAACTTGAATGATTTAATTATGAGAGCCTAAATAAAGTTTAAACTCTTAAAACAAACTTTTCTGTTAACTCACCTCTCTGAATTTACCTAATTCTTACGATGAAAATAGTGACTGCTCATAATAAGCCTGGTAAAGAAAAATAAAAGTTTTAACCATTTATACGCAGGGAGGTTTATATATATTCAGTGTCCTTATATCAGGGCCCACGAGCTATCCACTTTACACAAAAAATTGTAAAGGCAAAATAATCATATTAGTTGAGGTGGATAAAAATTGTGAGAAGAATCCTTTTTGCATGATACAATGTGACAAGTTCTTGGTTAACACTAATGTTTTATAATGAAACTCAGAAACAAGTTTCATTCAAGGGAATTAATTGACCCAAGCAGCCGGTGAGAGTGGAATTGAAAGCAAGAGAATGAAGCCTGAAAAGAGAAAGAAAAATCATCCATACTTGGCCAGGTTTTTCACAGAGAAATTTTTTGATACAAAAATGTCTTTCTGAATAGCAAATAAAATGCAATCACCTCATGCTTTCTATCAGGAAAAAATCAATGGTTCACACATTTAATTTTTTTTTTTTTTTTACCTTCTAGAGGAAGAAATGAGAGTTTTACATTGATTCAGGTCCATCTTGTAAATCCAGAATAGCGTTTAATACAAAATTATATGTATTTTTGACAGAGTGCTATAATTCTTCAAAGTTCTCTGCTCTCATCCTTGGTATACTTTCACAGCTTACCAATTTGAACTAAATTTTCTGCTTTTTCATTTAACCTCATCTCTCTATATAAGTTTAGTTATTAAACTGAATTTATATGAAAAAGTCTCATTATAATTTTTTTATCAGAATCAAACTGAGTAGCACTGTATTTCCAATTCTTAAACTTCTCTTTTCTTTTAGCCTGTTGTCTGTTGTCCTTAGACTAAATGGTTAACAACTTTTATTTTAATATTCTCATTTTATTACTCCACTTTGAAAAAAAAAATGTATTTTGAAATAGTACTAGTTGTTTCCACGGGAATCTTTCTTTCTTTTTTTTTTTTTTTTATGGGCAGATACAAAAGTTTAGTGGTCTTTTCTATGACTGTATAAACACTGATAAATGTCTGTGATTATGGCACATAAAATTTTATATATCCCCTGTTGATCAGTTAAGAATACAGATATTTTTACCTTGAATATTTTTTCTGAGAAGGTGTAGAGAAGGATGGGGTTTTTTACATATGCAGGATTTTTGTTTTCTAATTAATTTATTTTTCAGTCCTATAAAGTGAGTCACTTAAACTTGTTGAATATGGAAAGTCAACACTTTGAAACTTTGTAAGAATTTTGTCAATAGTCTTTCTAGAACCCATTCATTCCTTTACTCAGTATTTTTCAACATTAAACAAGAAATTATATTATATCTAAAAAAAGAGGAAAAAAAGAATGGAATGGAATGGAATGGAACGGAATGGAGTAGAATAGAATAGAATAGAATAGAATAGAATAGAATAGAATAGAATAGAATAGGGCAGTTAGAGCTGAAAGGGACCTACAACAGCCATTTTGTCAAACTCTCTGACTGCTTGAGGTCTGAACAGCAATTAAAACATATTTTTAAGGACAATAACCAAATACCCTTTAAGCACTGATAGATTTGGGGTATTTACCACCTCTCTAGGAATTCTGTTCCAGTGCTTGAGCACCCTTAATATCAATTCTGAACCTCTCCTTCACCCATTCCCATGCACCCTGGATACCAGAATAGAGCACCACCTCAAGTGAACTTTCATATACAGACACATGGTGATCCTCTTTCAGAGTATTTCATGTTTTCCAGTAGCCACGCTTCGCCATTGTGCATTGCCATCATGTTTCCTTATTCTCATACACATGTGGGGATATTTTGATGGATCTTTCAGAGATGATTCATAGGTGTAGGAAGGTCAAATATGGAGAAGTGTTAATTCACAAAATTATCAATTAAAGTGACAAAAATCTACCAGGCAGGAAAGTAGTTATTTGGATCTGTTTTGCAATTACTGTAGTTGACTGCTGCAGCAATCTCTTCCTTGTTTTTATTACTGAATACTTGTGGCCTTTTACAAAAGAATGAATCACAATAGATGGAATGATTATCTATTTCCTAGAAAAGATTCATTGCATTTACTTCAGAGTTTTTTCCTGGTTTAAGGAATTAGTAATAAACTCAGTAAGGTATAGAGTAACTGGATGAAGAACCTAGACAGCTATGCTACTAAAAACAATAAACCCATTTTTTTTAACTGCACAAGACTATACTACTTTTGCATATAATATATACATGTACATATATATTATAATTAATATTTGTGTATATGTATGTATAATACATATAATGTAAATAAGTTGATATAATATTGACATTTTGGTTTTCTGTAGAGACTTATAGATCTACTGTTTAAATCTACTGGCTGTCAGTTTTTCAGATATTTTAGTAGTTGCAAAAGAAAAAAAAAACAACCAAATCTGAAGTCTTGGTGCATAAGAGTGAAAATGGTATTTCTGTGATTAAAATAAAATTTTTAACTTCAGAACAAACATGTATTTTTGTGAAACCTCTTTTTAAGTAAAAAATAGTATAATAACATTTTCGATACTCAGGAGTGTTTTGATGCACTCTAACAGAGCTTCATCTGTCTGTTTCCTGGGAAATCACATAAAGGTAAAAAGTATTTATTATTTCCCCATATTTGGTGTTAAAAGAGCACAGGCTGCACATAGTTTTCACCTAGGCTTATAGACACTTTGAAAAAGAGAAAAGACAAACACTAGGTATGAAACAAAATCACATTCTTTGTAAAAGAATAATCATTGCAAAGATATATAAACTAAAGACTGAATCAAAAAATCATTGTTTGGATCTTAATAAAAGAATTAAAGATTAATCACTGGTAGCAAAAAGTCTGACTGTACTGCAAAAGTACAGATTCAAAGAACAATGTGATTGTGCACCTCTGTTGAAATTAGTCGAAGCAGAAGACATCTAATAAACAAACTAAACAAAACAAAAAAAACCCAAAACCCTACAACAGAAACAAACCAAAGAGATTCAAAAACATTTTTTGAGTTTAATAATGCTTAAAACAAAAAGTATCTGTTCAGATCTAAACTGCTCATGTATTTCTTTTGTCCATGTTTTGCTATTGTTACTGATCATTAAGTTGCTGTCCTTTATATACAGCTGTACACAGCATGACAAAAAGAAAAGTATATGTCATTTCAACAAGTTAAGAGGCTTTACTCCATTTTTTCAAAAGCTGTTTGGACCGTGTGGTAAAACTCCTAAATGCTAAAAGGTACAATAAATTATTCTCTTGTTAAGGACGGTAAACTTTCTGTTGGATTTCAAAAAGAAGGTAATGGATTGGTTTTTTTAGCTGGAAGCTGAGAACACTTGCGAATCTGTATAGATTTCAGCAGACATTAAGTAACCCACAAAAGTGTTTATAGTCATGCTTTTTCATTTTGAAATCAAGTTGAAAAATTACTCTTCTATTTAATGTAATTCCGTATTTGTTTCATTGAATGAGTTTGGCTTTCATACTGACTCAGCATACTGACTTAAAGACGGATAATCCAGGCTTGTGATGGAGGTTATTTTGGGGGTTTGATGCCGAGTAGATCTTCAGCCATGAAGCAAAATGAAACAATCTTAAGAAAAGGAATGATATCAGTAACAAATCAGTAAGATTTACTTTTTCTAACCATTAAACATAGGATTTAAGTGAAGAAGCTTTATCTCTTTGTAGAATTTAATGTTAGGTGTAGCAGAAGATAAAAACATACTTGAAAAAGTATTTTTTTCTGTAAGACACTTGGGATATAACATTTTATTCGTATCTGTGGAGAGGAAAAAAATATTTAATTAGCTGATTATTATACAAAGTAATGAGTTAAAATCAACACAGCACAGGGATGTCCTCCAGAAGCTGCTAATATATTTAAGCTATAGTGATAGTTGTGATTTGCATAGGAAAGGTCACTTTCTCTACCTCTTGGGAGCACTATTTGGACTGACAAAAATGAGAGGAAAAGAAAGAATAGGCAGTGATTTCCCACTGTGTTTCACTCAATTATAGCTGCCACCAGCTGCAACTCCTGAACTTTCCCCTGCCAAAAAAAATCAGACAGAGTTTTGAGTTCTGAATAATTTCCAGTTCGATGATGAGAACAGTGCCTGTATATATTGCCAGCTATGCAAATGCAGAATTACGTTGGACTGCTATTGCAGATTTTTGGAGACATTAGGCTTAGTGAAACAGACAAAATACAATCACAAAGGAAACATGGTTCAAAATGTCAGCAAAGGTAAAGCAAATGGATCAAGGAGGTACTAGAGAGCCACTCTTGAATTCACTAACACTTACTATGTGTTCATCAGCTCAGAGTTCACTGGGTTTTCTCAGGGCAAGCAGGCCAACCTACTTCCAGCAAATATCCTGGAGTGAGGTCAGAAGATGCTGGCATCTTTCATCTCTCTTCCATGGAGGGTATCTGGGATCTGAGAGGCTGAGGTAAATTCCACATGGAACAAAAAAAAAAGCCATGTGGAAAGGTGGATGTATTCAGTGGTAGAAGCATGTTCCTTGATGAATCACATTACCTCTGCAGAACAATGAGAAGTCTTCTGTGATACAAACTGAGCACATCCTTGTACTTAAAGAACTCTCAAGGACAATGAACATTCCCATGTTGACTTTCTTCCTTGAAAAGGAGGAGACATTGCTACAGCTGCAGAGAAATCAGAGGAATATCTTGAGTTTAAAACTGGGTAATTCTCCAATTATCCATTGCTGAAAAAGAATATTTGGCCAGCATCATGCAAGTTTTCTGTCACTTATCTCCTGTAGCCACTTCTAAGTATATATTCAGCAAAATCTCTAGACAGTGTATGTGTTCAGTTGTCTTTGGATCCTGAATCACCAAACACAGTAGCACGTACAAAGCTATGAGGAGGCACCTATATAAGGATCATATTTTCATCTTAATATTATTTCTTTGTTACACAGGGCATTGCAAATTTCTAAGACCAAACATCAAAATTCGAAGACCTGCACAGAATCAAACATCCCTTTCAAGAATAGCAGATATTAAATCTCTGAATAACTTTCTCGCTGTCCACTTTAAATGTTATGATAACTCCTAACTGTAAATGAGACTAGGGAACATGAGATTGAATTATCAGTCACTGAATAAGCACCTTACACTTCCAATGTTGCCAAGCATAAAGCAAGGAGGAAGAGTCTGACCCTTAATCATACCAGCTGTGAAACTAACCTTCCAATAAAACCTAATATTTTAAAAGACTGAGTAAGTATTGCAAAAGAGAGGAAATATAGTAAAATTCAATAATCTTCACATATTTTTCTTCTAATGGAAGAATAATTCTGATTTATAAAGTCTGCTGAGGAAGGAGTAAAAGTACCCAGCCAAGCAGATTCTTAAATAGCTCCCAAAAGCTTTAGCTGTCTCTTGTGAGAATTAGTCAGCAAGAACAGTAAATTTTCAAAGAGTTTTCATACTATTTTTGATATCTTAAAAAGTGCAAGAGACTCTTAATCTTCAGAATGCTCTTTGTTCACAAATTAATTCATAATAAACTGAAATAGAAATCACAATAAGCTGATTTCTCCCCAAGGCATAGTTTATGTCTCCACAAACTGTCCAATAAAAGGATCTTTTCCAAATTCTTGGATTATCTTTTGCAGGGGTTGTACAAATCAAAACCTCACATCTATGTCTAAAGTGCTGATTTACCAGCCTAATGAATGCAATGGAGGTTAAGCATCTTCTGCATGGTGTGGGTGCTCTAAAATCTAGTGAAAAATCTAATTTAGTAATAGCACTGTCCCTGCTGACAACTTCTTATGAGAGACTTGTTTAAAATATTTTAAATTTAAAATGTCCATGATTAGACATCTATGAAATTTGCCTTGCATATATCTGCATATAATTTAAATTTGGACTTAAAGGAAATTAAATGAATGTAACCAGTAGCTTTTAAATTATAACTGCATGGTCAATAACTTTGAATGTTAGCTCCCTGTTCCTGGGGACAGGGGTAGTAAGAGTCAATGTTTTCTCACTCTGCATCCTCATCTTTTTATGCCTACATCATTTAAACTCCTCTTATAAACAGATTCAAAGAATTACTGGATTGCATTTGGTTGCAGAGATACAGTTTAGAAATATGCTTAATTTGAAGTACATATGGTCATGAGATATGATGAGTTTTGTGAAATATTTAAACAATATTGAAGTGCTGGATAGATGTTTTCACAGCTTTGAGGATGGGATATATAGACATTATAAAATTTTTCAAATCAATCAATCACAGATATCTTCATAATAAAACAGATTCCTTCCATCGATGGCTGGTCTACAAAGTAGATGAATATGTGAGCAATTTATAATAGATTGTCAGAGGACATGATCAGTTTCCTATTTGAGAATTTTATGAATGGATAAATTAAAGAATATTATGCCTGTGTAGCAGTAGACAAAGGATACCAATCTAATTTATGTGACAAGTACTGAATTCTGGACTGTGGCTAATCCACAGTTTTTCTTATTCTCACAGATACCAATCCGATCTCTGTTAATCTCCTGTCTTGTGAATGCCCCTCTGAGTTAGCAGTGTGCAAGGGCAGTGAGCCTCTCCTGAAGTTCAAATAAAACAGGAAAACTCAAAGTTTTTATGTCCAGAGCTTTGATCATCCTTACTCAGCTACGACACTTTCAGAAGACTGTAGTGTCCTATCTGAAGTGTTCGACACAGGTCTGCATCAGTTTCTAGAAGATTTCTTGTAGACTTTTAATAATACAAACAAATTAGTGAGGGATTTTAGACCTGGCCTTTCAGAATGGCAGTTGCCCATCATGATCTCTGGGAAAGGAGCACTTGTGTTGGGTGCATTATTTTCACAAAGCATCTTTAAGCACAACCTTGAAGCCTAAAAAGAGAGCAGAATCTTTAGTGGCTCTTATCTATCCTATCTATAAAAGGAAGGTTAACTATTTAAATGTAGAATTTATTTTGTAAGAAATGGATTAGACATAGCATGTGAGTGTCTAAACAATTGTTGTTAGAATATAACTTACCTATGGTCCATGCAAGCTGCATTATTTGCAGTTTCCTAAGAGTAAGCATGATACTTCTTTCGATGAGAAAAAAAGAGATGCTTTTTCAAACAAAGATAAATTCAGATAGATAATTTTAGAAATATCCTTAATGAGTTTCTGATCAAGGATTAAATAAGTAAATATTATCTGCTACTATTTTCTCCCTTCTCTGTTTCACTCCATTTACAGGTATTGACTACACTCAGAAACAGTAAATAGAAAAGGGAAACAATAAGCTCTTGGACTACCTCCTGAAATAAGCAATTGTTATTATGTGATTTTGTTGTTGGCATTTCCTCTATAAATTGGGTAAAGGCCTTCAACTTGCTTTGTATGTGTGTTAAGCAGTCAAGATGGTAACAAAGACGTTATTGAGATGGTAATGAATTGCTGTACATCATGTGTCATACTCAGATCCATGCTTGGGTGTTTCTAGTCTCTTGATCTGCACTGCAACTTGATGATCAAAGCAAAATGTTTCCTTTCATTTATTTATGTCTTTATTAAATAATTCAATGAAAATGACAATTTTCATTTGTTTTGTCTAGCCAACAAATCCATGTTTTATAAAAAAAGAGAAGCAACCTGTGTTTATTTTCAAATAGACAGGAGTCTGTGAAGTATTTTACATTTTTAGAGTCTCAGAAGAGAATGATAAATTAAAAGAAATAAATTATTCATAATTGTAGCAGGCTCAAAAATGAAGGCTTATAACAAGAAGGTCCTGTTCCAGCAAGGACGTAGCTACTGCATAAGTAGTTTCATTGAAGTCAGGAAAATAAGACCATGTTTAAGAGTCTTTCTGGATGAAAGGCAAAATTAAGAACAGAGTAAAATTTAGAGAATTAACAACTACTTAATGCAAAGTGTGAAAGAAAGCACGGACTATGCAATCAGGGAACATAACTGATTGCTGTGGTGGCAATAAATGCATTAATGAGACATCATGATTTCTTAGAGAGGAAAAGTACCATGAAAATCTGGGGCTTTAATCTAAGCATGGGAAACGTTGAGATGAACAATTTCCCTTCCCCTCCCCCATTTTAATAAAATGAATGTTTACAAACTATAGGTTATAAAGTTAAATGTCACCATTACTGAAATAAACTCTCAGAACTGTTTGGAAATTGCATGGTAATGTGCCAGAGAAATGTAAATGAAAAGTAATTAACTGTCATTCTTAAGAATCTGAAAGATTACAAGTGGTACAGGTACTGTGATAAGCCAAGATAAGCTCCTTACACTTAAAAGGGTCTGGTCCCCCTACAAAATTAAGATACAGGTAACATCAGCTCTTGCTTTGAAAGCAACATCTATGCTCCAGCATAGGGAGAGTTATAAGAGAAAGTTTCAGCCAATTTGTCCTAGTTAACTCTTGTAATCCTCTTGGATCTGGAATCATGCAACAGATAATTCTAGAAGAAAAAGTCTAATTCTGCATACATGCAGTGCACTTTGCAACCAACATTTAATTCTCTCTCTTTTCCTTCTGCTCTTGCAAGGGTGTTAAAAATTATCATTTTTTCAGTTGAAAAAATCTTGAGGAATCTTTCATAGATTTTTCTTGCAGAACTTTTGGATTTTTTTTACTAAACTGTATAGACAAGTTGTAGATTCAGCAGCATGCTGGTATGCCAGGTGACATTAGATCTTAAAATTCATGTACAAAATACATTTAATCAATGAAACTACCCATGAGAATTATGTCACATATACTTTTTCAAAATTTTATGCATGCTCATCATCAAAAAAGAGTTTCTTAGTGATGTTTACAAACTAAAGTTTTAAGAAATTGAAAATATATGCCATGCAAATGATTGCCAAGATATAAAGCAAAATGCTGTGAAATTCTTAGAATGATGCCTGAAGTTATTTATCAGGTAAAAGTACACACAACAAAAAATGCATGTAGATGGTCCACACTAGGATGTGTCCCATATTTTGTCTATATTTATAGTTGCATTAAAGAAATGAAATATGTCTTTTTACATTCTGTCATGCATCTCAAGGGCCTCTGGCATAAGAAAGACATGGACTTGCTGGACCTAGTACAGGAGATGGACAAGGGGCTGTTCAGTCTGGAGAAGAGAAGACTCTGAGGACACCTTAGGGACAGCCTTCCAGTACCTGAAGGGAGCTTAAAAGAGAACTGGAAAGTGACCTTTTACCTATGTAGCAATAGGACAAGGGCCAATGGCTTTAAATTGTAAGAGTGTAGATTTAGATTGGATATTAGGAAGAAATTCTTTACTGTGAGGGTGGTGAGGCTCTGGGCACAGACTGCCCAGAGAAGCTGAGGCTGCCCTATCCCTGGAAGTGCTCAGAGCAAGGTTGGATGGGGCTCTGAGCAACCTGGCCTAGTGAAAGGTGTCCCAGGGGGTTTGGATCCAGGTGATCTTTAAGGTCTCTTCCAACCAAAACATTTTATCATTCTATGATTTTTCCATGATGAGTAAAGAAAGCTGTTCATTCAATTCCCTGTCTGTTCAGTTTCTCCCGTTACATCTTGTCAACTGGTAGGCGCTTACAGAAAATCCCTGCACACAACTCAGAAACCACAGTTCTCTATGTGACCTTCTTTTGTCTGCTCCAGTCTTCACACAGTGGTTCTAAACTGGTTTTGATGACAAAGTTCCTATGGACTTTGAATATATCTCTGAACAGAATATATCCCATAATTTTATTTAATAAAAATTTAAGTTGAATAAAAGCAGAATAAACAACACACTTTATTGCAATGCATCTTGTATTATTAACCTGGATGGTTTAGAACTGTCATCTTTTCTTCCAGAAAATAAAGTATGACAGAAGAAAACAGTGTATAGTCATATGGTAGAATAAATTTCTGAGGGGATCTGCAGATATATTACATATAAAAATCTCTTCCCTGTATTACAATACAATTAAATGGCTATTCATGCTTGTACAAATCTGGTTAACATTGTCAGTTTCAGTTTTATCTTCCCATGCTGAAGTAGGATTTTGATGCACTGCATTAATTGTGTTACTTCTGTTCTTCAGCACCAGTATCACTCATTATCTAGGCATTTTATACAACTTAGCAAAACCTATTATAAGCTTACATATTACTTAATAGTGGGTCACAATCCCATACTCACTGACCTCTGTAGAAATTTCAGAGGCAGCCCTTCATTTTGTTCAACATTGGGTCAATAAAAGGATAGATCTGTTATACTAGGTCACATATTCAAAAATGTTAAATCATGTTAAATGAAGTAAGAACTTATTCACAGCTCTGTCTGGCTTTACAGAAATTAGGTTTTTTGTCATTATGCTTAGGCATATCTCTAAAACAGGTGGTGTATTAGTGCTCTATTTAAGTTTATAGCAAAACTAACAAATTGTTAACATTAAGTTTAAGGAGATTCACACAAATTCAACATTATAAATGACATAATTCTCAAAATTGATTTCATAAATCATAAACCCATACTAATTTCAAGATATCTAAATCAAAACTTCCAAAATCCCCAAATCACAAAAATTGGGCATAAACCCTAATTCACAATTATCCAAAATTAATCCAATAATACTAAGCAATCACCAAAATTGACTT
>JAOXXN010000372.1:330955-351406 GCA_026770055.1 Myrmophylax atrothorax
ATTAATGCACATAAATATCTCAAAGATGGGCATCAAGAGGATGGTGCCAGACTCTTTTCAGTGGTGCCCAGCGACAGGAGAGGGAGTGATGTCCATAAACTAAAACACAGCAAGTTCCATCTCAACATGAAGTTTTTCACACTGAGGGTGGCAGAGCACTGGAACAGCTGCCCAGGGAAGTCGTGGAGTCTCCATCTCTGCAGACATTCCAAATCCACCTAGAAAGGTTCCTGTGTCACGTGCTGGAGGTGACCCCACCTTGGCAGAGATTGGACTAGTTGATCTCCATAGGTTCCTTCCAACCCTAATGATTCTTTGGTTCTGTGAGTTTTCAAAGCACCCTTTGATGACATTCCCTGCACCCCAGGGTTCTGCCCATGCAGCCTCAGCAGTGCCAGAATGGAGACTGGTGTTGCATTACCATACCCCAGGCACTAGGGAACATCAAGGTTCCAGGCCCCTACTTTAGGTCAAAACCATCTGCTAATAGAGAGTACTTTGTTAGCATGGCTGGTAATGTGGGTTGGATGACTCTGGGGATCCGTCCATTCCCCTTGATTGAAAACTAAACCCACTGTGCACTGGAAAATCTTTGTCCTTCTAGATATGTTTCTACCTAGAGCTGCACAGACCTGCCAGGCTGCAGGAGGGAGCTGTGGGGTGAGCCAGTGCCCCAGCAGCCACTATACTCTCAAAATGACCCTGCAGAAGCTGTGCAGAGCACTCTGGCAGCAGGAGCAGGCTGAGGCTCCATGTGCCTTCCTTTTTTCCCAAGAATCGATAGCTGAGATCTTCAGAGGGAAAGAGATGAGCTTTGTTCCACAGAGGAGAAAAATAGAAATGGTTTCATTAGCAGAAGTGCCTGGGGGCTGCAGAAGGGGCCTGGAGGCTGTGCACACAGTGCTGCCCTGTGCTTAGGTGGTACCATCTCTGCTGTGGCCTGGGCTCAGTGTGATGCGCAATTCCCCAAATACAAATGCCTGTGCTGGAGGGTCACGGATCACCCACTTCCCCGAGGTAAGAAACTTGGGCAGTCCCATGGCTCAAGCACTTTGGGGCTTTGGCACCGTCCTCACCCACCCTTTAGAGTCCCATCTAGTTTGCAAGCCTTGGAATGGAGCTGAAGCCATAGCACTGGCTGCCCCCAGCCCAGCACAGTGCCCCCCACCCTCTGGGGCTGAGAGGAGGCCTGTCACCATCCCTGGACCCTGCAGTGGCACAGAGATGCCCGCACCACCTGCCCCCAGTGCAGTGCTGAAGCTGGATCCAGCACTCCTGCTGTGAGGCTGGATTGTCCCTGCATCCTCCGTTTCCTCCTTCCCGCTCAATTACAGTCCCTGCGGGACACGGGGAAGTGGGCATCAATCACGACTGGTTACTCAGGTGACAACAGCTGTGTCCCCAAGCCCCCCAGGGAGCATGGAAACACACATC
The DNA here is from genome assembly GCA_026770055.1 of Myrmophylax atrothorax. Classification (NCBI taxonomy): domain Eukaryota; kingdom Metazoa; phylum Chordata; class Aves; order Passeriformes; family Thamnophilidae; genus Myrmophylax; species Myrmophylax atrothorax. The sequence continues at coordinate 332,390 of JAOXXN010000372.1, forward strand.
ACCCTCTGAGCCTGGTAATGAGTGGGGACATGGGCCCGTGTGTGCCCTCCCGGCTCCCTGGGGCTCTGGTGCTCGATGAGCTGTGGCCAGCACTTCACAGCTGTGACAAGGGACACAAGACCCCAATTAAGGCTGCATCAATCCCACTCTGGCTCTGCTTGGCACATTCACAAACACATCCCCACACACACACTCACAGACCACTCTCTGGCCTGGAAGCCAGACTGTAGGGATGGATCCGCCAGACCAAGGGTCCTCTGCAGGGGTTCTGTGCCACCTGCGTGTCCCCCAAATGTCCCCACTATGACACCTTTGCCCTCCGTGTCCCCGCCGTGTCCCCACGTTGCCCTGCCCCGAGGACAGGTCTGGGGCGTGCAGTGCTGCTGCAGCACTCTGGACAGCGACCACGCTTCCCGGGTGGGCTGGGAGGTCCGGGTTGTGGCTTCCCCCAGGGGGCTGTAGGTGTCCCCGGAAGCTGGAGGTGTCCTCTGCGGATGTGAGAATGTCCTCTTGTGCAGGATTGGGACTGTCCTCAAGGAACTGGGGCTGTCCCTGCGCAGTTGGGGCTGTCCCCAAGAGCTGAAGGTGTCCTCAGGGAGCAGGGTCTGTCCCTAGGGGGGACTCTCAAACAAGAGTTTCTGTCTCCTTGGGTGGCAGGGGCCTGGTTTCATGGATGCCAGGACAGACCTGTCCTTGTGGCTGCCTCTGGCTGGGGTGTCTGTCCCCGTGGGTGCTCCCTGTACCTCTTCATGCGTACGAGTGGCTGCACGTGTGACCAAGTGCTTATGTGAGCAAGTGCAAAGGCACACTTGTGTGATGATGTGAGTGTGCACACCACTGAGTTTGTACCAGGGGAAACAAGTGATCTGCCTATGTGTGGTGACTTGTATGGCCAGACTTCATGAACGAAGCTTTGGGCAGGGCTCTCCCCACATGGTGTGCCCTTCCAGCCTGTGCAGTGCTTTTTTTTTTTTTTGGTGAGGCACAGCGTGCACAGAACTGGCCCCACCGTTTAAGTCCTGAGGTCCATTTGCCACAGCAGAGAGAGCTTGGACGGTGACAGTGAAGTCCTCGGGACTGTCTACAGCCCCCAGTACTGACCGGGGCTGACCCTGCTGAGCATCCGAGATCTGACAGGATGGGATGGCAGGGAGGCATTGAACTGCCAGGGGATGGTCTCCACTGAAACTCGAATTCAGCTCCTTGGGATTCAGAGTCCAGAGTGCTCTCCTTTACACCACGAGACCGCCCTGTTCCCCCTTGTAATAGTTTGTAAGAAAATACCTTTGCTGAAGGAAGGGTACAAAAGCTGAGAAAACAACGTGAGAAAGAGCAATATATATATATAGTGTTACAGCTGAGTCAGATTTCATCATATGAAAAAAGCAAATCAGCAGCAGCTGGCTAAATATGCAGCATGTTTGTGATTTATGTAGCACCCCTTGTGGTACAGTGTTAACACAACTGAATTGCTACAAAGCTACTTCAAAAGACTGCAGTATGGTAACAGCAAGATGGAAGTATATGGATATAGCTATTGGACACAGGCATTTGGGACTATGCACACACTACTACCATTCCTTTTCCTTAGTGATCAGTCTCTTTAAAAAACTACTCAGGCTGTTTTTCCTCTAATACATCTACTACACTGTTTCAGAACAGCCTTAATTTGAGAGTTCAGTTTTCTTCCCATTTCTAATCCCAGCAACTAATATACTATCAAATGTTCTTGTAGCACCTTTGTCTGATAACTTAGAAATGTTTGCATTTCTTTCTCAATGCTGAAATACTGTAAGCCCTCCTTACTGTAAAGGGGTCATACAGAAACACCAAAATAATTGAAGCATAAATAAGGGTTTCTGCTGGTAAACTCATCACCACTGTGTCATACTGTCTTTCAGAATATTTTATTCCCCTTCCTGGTTTTAAAAATAGTGTGGCACATTAGGTTCTGCACTGGTTGCAGCCCAATCTTAGGAAGAACCATTTTAATGTTCTTGTGTTCCACTCTCCTATATATTTTATATCCTTGTTTGCTCCAAATGAAATGCTGTCTGGGAACATGCACTGTGAGTTCACACATCAGTCCGTACTTGTAGTGGGGAAGCAATAAAATTGCTATGTGCTTCCTGAGAATGGAGTGCTGTCATTGTCAGTAATCAGGATAAGTAATACATTTCAACCAGAGCCAGTCCTGACACCTCCTGACAGCTTAGTATATACATGTGTTTCTTCACTGCATTTTAAGTCTTCTGACAGAGGCTATTTCTCTTCTGCTTGGGTGTTCTGTTTAGTCAGACCATTTGTGGATTATTCTATCTTTTTTTTTTTTTTCTTCCAGTTATCTAAATGAAAAAGGAAAATACAAACTTTTTACTGCAGGAAATGACTTTGTCTTTTGCAATATGCTTTTCCAACATGCAGCATTGTATTAACACCTTATTAAAAGGAGGTTAAAGTAGGTTAAGGAGAGAAAAGAGGTCTCAATTTGAAGAACTGAATGATGTTGATAGCTTTGAAGAGTGACTGATATCAGCCTCAAGGCTATCTTGCCTTGAGAGGTTTCTCAGTGAAAAGCTCATCATCTTTTTATTCACTTATCAAGAGCTGTTAGTTCACCAAAGTGCAGCTCTCTTTCACTCATTTATAGGATTTGTAGGTGTGAGAGGAAGCAAATTAGTCCCTAGTGTTACTCCAATGATTTTTTTCTTGCCTTTTAACAAAGAGAAGTGAAGTCTATTGTGTACATATTTTTTTCCCTTAAAGATGGACTGAAATCAAAACTGAAGAGATCCTGCACATTTTGGAATTATTGTATAGATGCATAAATATAACACTGAATTTAAAATCCTAGTTTTGTCCATTTCTGTGAATTACATTCTTCAGATAATTTGAAGCCAAAAATAAATATTTCTCTGCATATGAATTTCAACGCAGAACTACAAATTTTTACCTGGTTGAACACTTAAAGGTGCTTGTTCTTAGTATTTTATTTGGCACATCTCTGATGATTTTTGAGAAGTCATGGCAGTCAGTGAAGCCCCTAGTAACTGCAGAAAAAGCAATATCACACCTTTTTTATCCAAAACGAAAAGAAATGAGAACCCTGGAAGCTACAAATCAGTGACCTTCATCTCTCTGGTAAGGATATAGAAATGTCTCAGATATAATGTTCTTGCATCTTGAAAAATTATATCAGCCTCGTAATAAGCTAAGAACCAGAGCTTAGAAAACAAAATCCCTTGAAGGAAAAGAGATTAAAAAATAGTAAGAAATTAAAAATTCAGCTGTGATTTTGAGACATTAAGAAAAAAAAATCACTAGCCAGATTACTGACTGAAGTATTAGCTGGCCTTTGTTATTTTGAAATATGCAAAATTGGTAAGTTTGTGTTTTTCAGGCTGAACTTACACCTGGAGGAAGAAAAAGAAATTCCAGTTTCAACTGGTCTTACAGAGACAAGATATGGTAATTTGTCTCTCACAATTCCTCAATCATTATGCAGAGTGTGAGTCTTACCTGATAGCAATTCCATTGTACCTGACACATACTCAGCTGTTTTGATTACCTACCAGAATCCTTCCCTGGGACCACATTTTTGAGCTTGTGCGTAGTGTTCCCACAGCTCAGACAAGGCTCAGGAATTTGTGCTTCATAGGGCACAATCCTACCAGCTTTAACACAAGAGAATATTAAAAGTGGTGTTAAATTGGTCTCAGTTTGAAGTTGATATGTAAGAAACTTTGACACATTATTGAAAAATAAAAGGAGTAAAGGTCAATTTATTTCATACCATGGCAGAATAGTAAATAGATTAACTTCCCTAACAGGATAAATTCTGGTGTTCAAAATGCATAGTGCGTATATTATTCCATACAGAGTTCATCATCCAGAAGAAACAAGCAGACAATTGTGGACTACATCACATGCTTGTATTTTGCACCATTCCTTCCTTAAATAAGATTTTTACATTTCATATTCTAATACATAACAAAAATATCTGTATTCTGCTACTAAATGATAAAAGTGAGCAAGTTTTAAGATTTTAATCATTCCCACTTGTATGCATTGTATTTCATTTACTAGCACTGGAATATGCAACAGAACACCTTTAGGAACGAAAAACTCATGCTCTCATTTACATGCGAAATTTCTTTAATCTTGGATACAGTAGTGTCTGCTGTATTTTATAAATACAGCTCATCACTGATCTCATGTTAAATCACATTCCCAATCAGATGAAAAAAAAAAGAATTCTTTTCAGACTTACTTGATGATTCTTATTAATAGACCAGTACTATTGTTAGAGTTCAGCTTTTCCTTAAGGAGTACCTTTTTGTAGGGGATCATCTCACTATGTTTCATTGATTTTCTATTTTTAACTTAGTGTTACAGTTCAAGTTGTAACAAAAAGAAATCTTCATTTTGAATTCTTAATGTAGGAAGAAATAAAAGTCAAAATCCTCACATCATTCTATGTTACTTTTTCAACAATAATTCTCATCACCCAGTAAGACATAGAAGATAAAACAATTTTTAAAATCTTCCAATCCCTTTACCCAGTGTTTACATGTTTCGTCTTTATCACCTGTGTGTACTGTCTCTGCATATAATCTGTACTAAAAATCTGCAACACTAAAGAATTAATTATTTTTGTTTACCTTCCATCCTCTCATCCTCTTTCAAATATTTCTTCCTTCCTTTTTTTTTTTTTCTTTTTTAGGAAATATCACAGCAAAAAAGTTATTAAAATGACCAATAACTTCTGCAAATTTTGTCTGAGTAGACACAAAGAAAGCCCAAACACTCTGCTGATGAAATAATTCTTCAGATTGCCCATAGATTTACTTCACCTTGATTTCAGTGCCATAGCAAGTCATTCCTTTTCAGATATTATTGAACACTGTAAAGATGAAAAATCTGAAATAATGTGTTTGTAACCTTTTGGAACTTAATGGATTGATCCTTGTTTTAGCTGTCATTTAATCCCTTCTAGGACTAATAATCTCCTCTGAGACTAGTAACCTGATACATTTCTAATGAAGGTCTTCTGGAGACTTGGCAGAATATTCACATACAAAATTGCTAAAAAAAAAGGAAATTAAGATGCTTCATGATTTCCAGAGTATTTTTGACATAATTTTCTTCTTAAGTTCTTTGCCTTTCCAAAACCTAGTTTATTCATTGACACATAGTGGTATAACAGTACCTGAAAAAGAAAAAAAAAAAAAAAAAGCCTTCAGGAGAACTTGTGATGTATAAGCCAAGCAAGTCATTCTGAAAATGCGATTTGATAGCAATACCATCTTTGTTCAGTTCCAAAAATCCTATGAAAGTTCTGCCTGGGAAAGCTGAAGCTTGCATTCTTCACTAGATAACAGTCACAATTTCTTCATTACCTCCTAAGTCTTTTCCTATTCCTTTTAGCTCAGCTGTGTCTCCACAGTGCTCTGTGAAACCGAAAATGATTTTTCGATCCCTGCCTCATGAGTCCTACAGATAAAGAATACTCTTGATTTCCACTTTGGTTATTGGTTAGAGCCATCCTGTCAAGAAGCCAGTACAGCAAATATCACAGACATGAAGGAAGCCTCTATCATGTATGATTCTCCTGTGATGTAGCGCAAGGCTCTGCGGAAGAATAGAGAATCCACTAGTCATACGGACATATTTCTCCCCTTTCTCTCCTCCACACCATGATGTGCACCTTGAGTGGCAGGGAGGGATAAATATGCATGTATTTGACTTTCATTTCTGTAGTAGACCTAAGAGAAAGCTTGTAGTCTGATGCATCTTCTCATTCTGCAGCCACTGAGTTACAGTGAAATGTCAGTCACACTGTGTCACACACATGTCTTTCCAGATTTATTTTCCAGCAGTATCTCCTTCAGAAGAGTTCATTTTCTTGGGAATACTGTTGCTTTTGTCAACTGAATTTAAAATATAAAAAAAACCTTTATGATATGGCCAACTTTATATGAAAATATTCTTCTTGAGAAAAACTGTTTTTTATTTCCTGTTAAGATGCATTGTCATTACTGTCTTCTCAGTTATAGATTTTGTAATTTACTAATCTTGAATGGATTTTCCTTCATCTTTAGCCAAGAAAAATAATTTTAAACCGTGCTCAGGGAACTATGGGTGTGAACATTCCATCAGTGTGGTTGTTATTAGTTAAGAAGTGGAAAGTAGCTAAATGCATGCCATTTCATGAAACTGGATTCAATAACAATTTTTGTCAGCAAGCCAGAAAATTATATTAGATTATTTTATAAAACAATGTACAAAAAAGTCACTATTTTAAATTAGGCAAAATATTCATCTGATTTTTGCCAGCTGAAAGGCATATGCATAATTTTATTTTTTTTTAAAGTGTGCTGTCATGGAGTTTTTAATGAATTAGATTTTCTGATACTACAATTAAAAAAGTTATTAATTTTGTTGTTTTGTCTTATTTCAGAGTCCACTGACATTAGGTCTGCTTTGGTAAGTTGGAAACTACTTATGCAGATGTTAAATAAAACCCACTGCAGGATGTATTTGAATTTTCTTTTGTGAACACTGATTTAAAATTATATATATATATGTATGGTCTATACATATATAGATATATACATAGATCTATCTATCTATCTATCTATCTATCTATCTATCTATCTATCTATAATATGTATATATATCTATATGTATATATATAAATATATATATGAAACATAACCATGTATAAACATTTAGCGAAAAGCTATCCATTCTTAAGCATCCTACGAGTTGTAGAAAGCCTAAAATTGTGGAGCCAAATTTACCCTAAACAGGCAGACTTTCATTTACACCAAAGGGTTTTAATATGTTACAGCTTATGATGATCCTTATTAAATCTGTCCATTAAAATAAAGACCATTGGGAAAGTCAAAACGTTTTGGAACACAAAATCCCACTATTAGTAAAGGTGCTATCTTTACGTAAAAAAGACAAATTTCCAGGAAATCAAAAGTGAATTTTGGTGCTCTGTGAAGAAAGAAATTCTTGACAGACTTCTGGATTTTTTTTCTTCAAGAGGTGACTTGGCTGTACACAAGTTTGTGTGTGCTTGAGAAAGACAGAGATCTTTCAAGACCATTCTGGGTAAGAGAGAATGTTTGCTTAAGCACAAATTTCAGGAAGATTCGGGAATTAGTGATGATTCCATTAGCTAGTTGCCTTTCAGACAGTGAGATAAAATACCAGGGTGTGAAGTTTTCTCTAATTAGTTCTCCCAATGCCATTTTTCTTGAAGATTTTTTCCTCCTTCGGACTGTTTCACTTACATTCTTCTTTTGCATTCAAGTGGACCTTTCTAGGAGTAAAAGTAAATGTACAACTACTTCGGTATTGGAGATTTCCATGATATAACAGATAATTCTTTAATCATACTGCTTTACTAATTCAGTTTTACACTATCAGAGAAAACTGAGTTTCTATGGAAGTATTTATAAAGACTATAAGCAAAGTTCACAGTACTCACAGAAATCACAGTACTCCCTATCCGCATCCTGTAGTAGTATAAACTGTATTGAAAAAAAAGCTTTTAACTTTCAACAAGGCAAATCATGTCTCTCTTTCTGAGTCTTTCTCTTCTTAATGCATGAAGTTATGTGTCTACAAATGAGTTGGGGTAAACTACTTCAGCATCATAGGAGAAATTTCTTCAGATTAGAAGTATTTAAAAAATCCAAGTCTAAACACTGTAGTGATTTTATAGCATCTTTGGATTTCATTCTTCTCAGTAATTCCCAGCCTCAGTATCCTAGCACTTAGACTTTTCTTCTCATCTTTGTTCTTTTGAAGTTAAGATTTTATGTGGTATTCAAACTTCCTTCTTGGGAAATTATGTTGCCTAAAGCTAAGCGATAGAGAATATGAACAAGTATTTTACTGAAGAAACTTAAGAAATACATCTCATAGGTTTTCTTGTGAGTCCTTATACTACAGTTGAAAGAAGTAAATTTTCTGCAATGGACTTTCCTCCTAGGTTTAGTCACATTAAGCTTGCACTGATCCATATAGGCCTAGTAACACGATTTTCTGGAAAACAATTTTTTTTCCCAATAAATTCTACCAATTTTGTACTTTTCTTTCTAGTTCTTGGTGCTGTCCTAATTTTTGTTAGATAATATTAAAACTAGAAATTTCAGTCTATGCTAGTAATGGTCCCCATAAATTCAGTGTTATACTCCTGGCTGAGAGCCCATAAGCTTTTTGTGAAGTTGTGTTTTCTGTAAAGGTTGCCTAGAAATTCTGTAAAGTAGCGCAGACAATGTTACTCCTGTGACAGAAAAACAATGGACAGAGTAGTTAGTAGGGAAAGTTCTGGTCTTTGACCTCTGAAACACAAGTTTGAACTCAATTTTATTTTCATTTTTAGTGGGCATTAGGTCAAAAGCGAAACTAATCAAGCATTTGGACACAGCATAGTGCAAGAGAAAGCACTGGACTTATCATTGTTGTCTATCTACCCAGTGATGGAAGAAGAGAGACACAAGAAGGGAGCTTAAGGTTAAGGATTATTAGCTCCTTTTTGAGGAGAAGCAATCACTCCTCTGAATTACAAAATAACTGTTAGTCCCAGCATAGCAGTGCATTTCACCCACCATTGTATCAGGTTTGACTTCCAATGTCAAAGCTCAGATGTGAAACATCTTTAACATTTTCAATTCCACCATTTTCCTAGCCACTAAAATTTTCAGCTGCCACATATCCTTTCCTTAAATATATACTACATAAGATAAACAAATTCTACTGTTAGAGTAGAACTCACACTAAAATTTAGTAGAATCTATCTTGCAAATTTAAACCTTGAAATGCCTGTTTCATTGTAGTGAACAGGTTTTAAATGCAGTTTCCTATTGTATAAAGATGTAGGGGCGCTATTTGTTGGGGGTGTGTGGGGGTTTAGCTGGAATAGAGAAATTTTTGCTTATTTCACAGTATCATCTATCTTAATTCAAAGCACAACATAAGCACGGAACTTGGGATGGTTTATGTGCTATAAGGTATTTATTCTGAAGGAGAGTATGTTTGAAGTAATAAGGTTTAAATTGGGTGTGTGTGAAAGCTGCACATTGAAAACCTGTATTATTTGAATCTCTCAGTTCATATGATCTTTTTTTAATTACTTTTTGTGAGGTCATAGTCCACTTTCTTACAAATATGTCTAGTGTAGTAGTATTTCTCTTTGAGAAACATCAACAGATCTGCAGAGATTAAATTTAAATGTGTGTTAATTTAATAGATAAACAAATAGAATTCATGTTCTGTGAAACTAAATGAATGATACTTTAAGTTTCTTTTCTATGGTACTAATTCTAATTTTACTGAAAAAAAATCATCTGTGTATCATATTCCTCACATGGAATAATTTTTGGGTTTCTCTAGCTAGTGCTACATATTGAATTATTGAATTGAAAGAAATGTAGGGGTCAGGCCATTACCAAATCAGGTATTTATAGTCTAAGAGTGTCTTCTTATGGCTGTCCTCAATGTGGTATGTACATGTACTACATATCAAGGTATTCATCAGCACCAAACTTGTTTTGCATGTGAAGGAGCAAAGCAGTATTCTTTATCTGCCACTCTCCAATCATTTGTGTTTTGATCTTCTGCACTTCATCAAATACTGAGGTTGTGTTTGTGTGTGCATGTACATAATTACTACTTGCAGCAGATATTTTCTTTACTAGACTGAAAGGTCTTCATAAAACTGCCTGGAGTCATAGAGGACTGGGCTCAAGGGCTCAATTGGTTCTTCTCAATTCTATTTTTGCATGCAGTACAGATTCAGCTGATTTGTGGCCTTAATTCAACTATCTCAGAAATATACTATGCCTTTGCCACCTCTGGGAAAATAAGGCTATTTTGTACAAACAGGATTGGTAGTCACATTTGTTTGGAAAAGCAATGACATTACATTCTGTAAAGCTGCTCGGATTTGATTACTCTTGCATTTTTGTAAAGACAACACTCTCATTTTGCTTTCTACAATTACTTTTTGCCCCAATATTTAATTGAAGATAAACATAACTTTGTAAATATGGAACTTAGAACATCCACTGAATTCTCATCAAAATCTGGGAAAAGAGAAATATATATTTTCCCATTGCATTTTAAAATGTACATTACTGTGACATCTCAGAACAAGAGAAAAACTGGACACTGCTGGCAGAGCAGTCATTCAGTTAATTTTCAGTTTTATCTTGTAATGCCTGTGCTTTTATCTGTTCGTAGACATCTTAAAAAATTATATTAAATATGAACAGGTCAGATTATCACTGTACAGAGGACTTAGCTTCAACTTAGTTTATTCTTCCCAATGGAATTCTATGTGTAGAGCTGAAGAGACATGAAATCTGAGGCTCTGTCACTGAAATGAAAAATTGTATGGTTGTTGGCACCTTATGTTGACATGAAGGATGATGTAACATCAGAATAAGCTGAACTGTCTCTGAGTTATGAGAGCTTGTGAAATCATAATGCAAGGGTTTCCAAAACAAAAACCAAAACAGAATTGGCAAGCTTAATCAATCACAGAGTTACAGAATCACAAAATCAGTTCAATTGGAAAAGACCTCTGAGGTCATCAAGTCCAACCTATGTCCAAACACCACCTTGCCAGCCAGATCATGGCTCTGAAGCCATGGCAACCCCAGCTCCCTCAGCTACCCCCTGATAGGATATGCACTCCATACTCTTCAACAGCTTTGTTGACCTTCTCTGGGCTTGCCCCATGACCTCAATGTCCTGGCTGAATGGAGAGGTCCAGAACTGGACACAGTACTCAAGGTGAGGCCTCATAAATGCCCAGCACAGGGAAGACTCACTTCCCTAGTCCTGCTGGCCACACTATTTCTGATACAGAGCAGATTGTCACTGGTCTTCTTGGCCACCTGGGCACTCATATTCTTCTAGGCCATGCTGGCTCATATTCAGACACTGTCAACCAGGACCCTCAGGTCCTTTTCCTCTAGGGCCACTTTCCAGCTACCCTGCTCCAAGCCAACCTCTGTTGGTTTCCAAAATGTGGCCAAAATTGTTACTTTGAGAGAGTGGTTTTGCAGTGTTATCTTTTCCCTCTCAGTAGCAGCCTGTAGCTTGGTAAAATACGAGCCTTAGAAGAACTTGTGGAGCTTTGCAATCACATGATGAAAGTTATTTAGTGATTAAGACTTTTGACTGAGTGACAGGTCAGCATTATACTGTGGGAAAAGATCTCAGACCAAAGAAGCAATAGAATTTATAACTGTATCCAGGTTAAGGAAAGAAAACTGAGTTCCTTGTGAAAACTAGAATTCCTTGTGAATCAGCAAGTTGATCATAGACAAAACAGAAGATAAGTTCAGGAGAAAATGTACCTGGCAATGCCAACGAAACAGAATCTTAAAGTTGTTCACTAAATGAAAAAGAAAAAAAAAGAAAGGAAAAGGAAAAAAGAAAATTACTCCCCATTGTGGCAATTGTTGCAGCAATTGAAACTTGCTATGAAACTTCACTTTGTATGCTGGAAAATTAAAATCATATCAATTTGCAATAAAATAAGGATTTTGCTCATTTTCTCATCTATTTTGAAAACCATGACACAAACAGCAGGTGTTCAAAAGCCTTAATGTGTTATCTCTATCATCATCAACAGGAAAACCACCCTACACCAGCATCCTCACTTATTTTAGAGATGTCCCAAACTTTTAAAGGGCCATCTGGTTGCAATCAAGTCTTTCAGTAAGTGTGAATAGATAGGCTATAGCTCATGATACTTGTGTGGGCAGATGTCTAACATGCAAAATTATTAATAGAATGTTGAACCTCAAATGTTTAGGCTCCCTCTGGGTGCTGTAAATTTTAAGATAGTACTCAGAAGTCAGCAAAACCTGAAAGCTCTGTGACTGTTAAAGCTCCAGAAGAATCCATGATAGCTCAGGTTCCAATTTTAAGTTATATAAAGAACTCTTCCCTAGGTTTAGTTGAAGGCTGTCACTCTTTTATCATATATTCAGGCTGTGACATCACAAGTACACAACCATGATATTCCCAAGGACACAATGAGTTAGTGCTCACATGAAAGGATGACAAAAGCTGATTGCCTATTGTCAAGATAACACAGGAAATGTGAAAAGTTTATAGAGAATTCTCTAAAGGCAAATACTTTGAAGAAGGATATTTTCATTTTGGAAGGGGAAAAAAAATAATGAAGGTACCTACATGGTCATTTCAGAAGGAAGCTGCCAATCCAACTTGTGCTACTGACTAGAAGGAGTGACCTCTGGTGGAAATGACTAGACATTGAGGCACTGAAGCATGTCCAAAGGAGGACAACATAACTGGGGAAGTGTCTGGAGCACAAGTCTGATGAGGAGGGGCTGAGGGAGCTGGAAGTGTTCAGCCTGGATAAAAGGAGGCTAACAGGAGACTATTGATCTCTGCCTGAGAGGAGGGTGTAGCAAGGTAGGTGTCAGTCTCTTCTCCCAAGTAATGAGATGGTGACAGGAAATAGCCTCAAGTTGTACCAGGAGAGGTTTAGATTAAATATTAGGGGAAAAAAAATGGAAAGGATAGTAAAGCACTTGGAACAGACTGTCCAGGGAAGAAGTGGAAACGTTCAAACGATGATTAGATATGGCACCTGAGGGCCCAGTAAACATGGTGGTGCTGCCAGACTGACATTTGGACTTGGTCATCATAAAGGTCTTTTCCAACCTTAACTATTCATGATCCTCTGAGTGTTGTTTTTCATTCAGTATGATAGAAAAAATTCTTAATGCTAAGACTTCTTGCTGTAAAGGCATGAAATGTTAGCAAGTCACACATACTGCCTGATACGTGTGACTTGCAAACTGCAGTCTTACTTTGACTTGGACTTCCACTCGCTCTCCAAACTCATAAAAATTGTTTTCTGCAGTGTCAAAGGAACATCAGCAGCAGCTGAAGCACAAGATGGGAAGAGATGAGTAAAGTTATGCAAAGCCTTTTATCGTTGGGTCACTAGTTCAAATGCTCTTGTTTCTTATACCAGTTAAAATTAATTAGGATGACTATATGACATGTTTTTGACTTCTACCTCAGAAAAGTGATCCACGCAAGCAATTTTTTTTTAAGGTTCTTTTCTTAGTCATTAAATGAGACATGACTAGCAGATATGGCATGCCAGAGTTGAGATCCATGGGCAGACACCATGAAGAAGCTTTCCTCAGTTGCTTATGTGAATAAGAATGAAATGTTGGTCTCCAGAGGTCTTAAGGTACCTTTCATAACCAATGTATTGATCAAAACGATATCATGTTGTTTCTCTTCCATACAGACATACACAACACTTAATTTAATAGATTTTGGGTTTTGTTTGTTTCTCCTCTTATGGAAACCTTTCAGGTTTTAAAGTTAATAGATCTTTATACAGGTGTGGTGTTTCATCGTTCTTGTTAATGATGATATTTTGTTTACCTCTATGTTTTCTTATAGGTGTTTTGTCATAGATAGGACAAATAGATTAAACAATTAACTGAGTTGAGTCCAAGGAAAAATTTTGCATATTGAAATTATGTTAAAAATATTGTAATTTTTGTTGATTTTTTGGAGGGCAGAGATATTAATATGCTTTTAATAATGTTTATTTCTGTGTTACAGGACCTGAAGCCATATTTTATCCTCAAAAAATGTACTACACAATAATGATATTATATGGCATAATATAGTTACTCTAACACAGAACAAATAAATCTTAACTAATAATCTTATTGTTGTGATTCTCTTGAAAATATCTAACTTCTTATTTATTTGATTTACTTCCTTCTTTATATATCATAAAAATGTGGAAAAATTGCAGCCTCATCTACACAGCCTTGAAAACATAGTGGAGATAGGAAGATGTGTAAAAGCAAGTAAGAGAATAAGTAACCTATACTACATTTTTCAAACTATCTCCTGTCGTATTTTCAGTATCAAGGAGGTAAAGTGCAGACTGGACCAGGGATAGTGAGGTGAGTTAAAAACTGATTGAACTGCCTGTCTTAAGCAGCTGTGATCAGCAGCACAAAGTCCCCCTGGAGGCATTTCAATAGGGATGTACTCTAGCAATCGGTACCAGAGGCAGTACTGTTAACATTCTCATTAATGACCACAGAGTGCACCTTCAGGGAGTTTGCAGATGATAAAAAGTTGGGAGGAGTAGCTGGTGCACCAGAAGGTCATATTGCCATCCAAAGCCTGGAGAAATGGGCTGACAGGAACCTCATGCAGTTAATGAGGAAATGGAAAAAGTCTTGCACCTGTGAAGGAATAATCTCAGTCAGCAACACAGGCTGGGGGCTGCCCAGCTGGAAAGTGGCTTAGCAGAAAAATGATAATGAGGGTCCTGGTGGGCAACAAGCTGACCATGAGCCAGTAACATATCCTTGTAGTTCCCTCTGAACATTAGGAAACAATTTTTTACTCTGTGGATGACTGAGCAGTGGCACAGTTTGCCCAGAGAAGTTGTGAAGTCTTTCTCCTTGGAGATATTAAAAATGTGAAAGAACATGATCCTGGGCAGCCTGCTCTAGGCATCTCCCAGCTTTGAGCTGGGATTCAGACTAATTGTTCTTCAGAGGTGCCTGCCAACATCATCTGTTCAGTGATACTGATTTTATATCATAATATGTGTGTTGAGATAAATGGGTGAAACAGTTTGAGTTATTTGTTCAGCAATTCCATATTTTCTGTGTTTGCTCTGACATTTCCATGTAACTGAAATATCCAGCATCTTTCCTTAAATAAGTTGTTAAACACATCTTAAATCAAAGAAATCTGTCTGGAAACATCCCTGTCAGGATTTAGTGGCCTCTTTCTACCTGAGTTTTTTACTACTGAATAATATGATCTCAGTTTCTATAAATCAGTAGTAATATTTGTAAAGGAAAACAAAATACAGAAAAACAAACAAACAAACAATTGTTGATAGAAAAAAAAGGTAATTATTGGTGAGAAAATTTATTTCCCTCTGTACCTAGAATACCAAGAGTAAAGTAACTCATTTTTAATTCATTATTATTAAACTGTGCTCAGTGTTTAGATTTGCACCTTTTAGTTGTTTCTACTGATCTTTACAGAGAACACTCATGTTCTTCTCTGTCTTTTTTTCTATCTTTTTCCTATTTGCTGAAAGAACTAACCTTGCCTATGTCTGTATGTCTGGCTATTTATCTTTTCCCTCAGAGTAGGTGAGAGAATTTTTCTGCAATCCTGGGGAAAAGATACAGAAATCTGTCTTTTGTAGGCTGTATTTTCTAAGCTGAATACATGCTTTATTCTTTTTACTTTGTGACGTGTAACTGTCTTCTGACATGGTTGTAGTGGATGCTTCAAAATGCTTTGAGGAAGTGCTAAGGTAAATAGGTAAGTCTATGTGCAAGGCAATAATGAGGGGAGTGGGTAAGATGTTTATCTCATACAGAGAGTTCCAAGCTCTTAAGGTGATCTCAAAAGATGCTGTATGACTTATCTTACTGATGGTCAATAATTAGGGTAGACATGTTGGAATGTATTAGGAAAACCAACTACATTTAACCTAAGACAATTACATAATGACTAAATAAATCATGTCCTGGTTTAGAAAAAGTGATTATCTGCACAATGGATGCCAGAGCTAAGCATGACAAATACCAATACTAAGTCTGGTTTTTAATGTTGTGGGTTGTGGGGTTTTTGGGGGGTCTTTTGGGGAGTTTTTTGTTTGTGTTTGTTGTTGTTTTGTTTTTTGTTTGTTTCTGACTTTTTGTTTTTTATTGGTTTTTTTTGTTGTTGTTGTTTTTTTTAATTAAAGTCTCAATGCTTCCATAAGTCTTGAGATCAAACTTCTAGTAGTCCAGAATAAATTTTAATGGCAATCAGAAAGTAAGATATCTACCTGCACTCTACTCAACACTCAGTGAGTGCTTTTCTCTGTAATGTTACTCTTTCAGTTCTTTTCAGTTCACTTTCTCCTTCAAAAAACAGTAGAAGTCTTGTCCTACTTGAATATATATTGTTGACAAAACCTCTGGGAGACAGAGTAGGCATCCAAAAAATTTACACAACTTAAGAAAAGATAAGGTAATCATTACAGTAATTAGCAAAACTAATTATTTGACTCACAAAATAAAGTGAAAAGGAAAGGGAAAGAGAAGACAAGAAATAGAAAAACAAAGAAAAAACAAAGAAGAAAGGAAATGAGAAAAAATTTGTTACTGATTGTGCTGGAGGAGAAACAAACCCAGCACAAAAGAAATGATAAGTCAGAGTTACAGTTTAATAAAAATATTACAATAAATGCAATGATACAAAGAGAAATTGGTTTTAATCCACAAAACCCAGAAGTATAACCCAGTACCCTGGGGCACAAACAGAATGGTGTTCATTAGCCCCTGTGCTGAGCCTCACATGGTTCCCCTAGTCAAAAATAGAAAGAAGGGAAAGAAAAACCTGTTGTTGGTGCAGATGAAAGTCACAGTCTGGTCAAGAGTGGTGGTCACAGTCTGATCAAGAGTTGTGGTCACAGTCTGGTAGAGGTTCTGGTCCTCCTCTAGATCTGATGAGTGGTCCCAGAGGTCTCAAAACCCCAAAATTACATCCCTTCAGGTGGGAACGCCCAGTACCTCCCCCAGGGCAGGGAGTTCCACAATGGGGGATCTGACTGTGTGAGTCACGGGGTATTTTTGGAATCCTTGATGGCCCATTAGCAGACATGACCCCTCAGGCTGGGTGTGGAGGTGCTAACAACTCACTGTAAGGGAGTTATCACAGCTCGTATCTCACAGGCTTCTTTAACACCCAACTTGTAGCCTGAGGGGTCAGGTGTGCCCTGGGCAGCTGCTGCAAATGGGCCATTGTTTGCAATTCTTGAGAAATTATATAGAGGGTGTAGAATACACAGCTTCGGTCACATCCACACAGTGATAAACTGGTCCCAGCTGCCAAACTAGGACACTGATGGAGTATAACGTGTTAGTTACAAGTTTATTTGTGAATTTAATTTGGAATTTCTGAAATCTGTGAGGAACAAGCTTTATTTTCACACAAAGGCAGAAATATCTCTGTATAACCTCTGTCTGCAGTGATGAGCATGTAATTCCTATCCTATGGGATCATGTATTGCTGAGAGCATTCCACCTCCTTACAGAAATACAGAAATATGTATTAAGTTGAATGAGAGACTGAACAGTGAATTTTTAGCATCAGACTAAGTATTCATAATTCCAATCATTCTTCATGATTTGGTATATTATGTCATAGAAAAGGTTTCATCTCTCTTGACAAAACTGTTCTACAGAGTTCCAAGTCAGAATACAGTAAAGCTTTGTGCTTAAAACATTCACATGAGAGGTAGTGGAGACAACTTTAAATCCCATGTCTGCAGGATTTATAAACAGAAATGGAAATACCATCTCCTACCTCTTGAGAGTACCCTAAACTGTATAAGGCTATTGACTATTCAGAAGTAGAATTCCTCTCATTCCTCATGCTGAAACTAATCCACTTTGTAGAAAACATTTTAATAGTCATAGATACCAAGAACACAAACAGAGAGAGTGGGAGGGAGAGATTAAACTCCAACTTGGTGGCCAACCCGGGATGCAGAGCACCTACAGCAGACCTTGCTGGTCTGCATTATATGGTATTACTTGAATAGAATTATTAGAATGAAGGACTTCCTCTGAATATACAAATGTATGTAGGAGAATAATGAAGTTTTTGCAGCAGTGTGTTTAATATTGCCTTTGAAGTTTACTTCACTAACAAGGTCAGCAAAAAGTGTAAAGTACTTTCTGCCAAAAAGAAGAAAAAAGGGGCAAGATGATATAATCCCTGTTACAAAAGGGCTAATTTATATTGGACTAAGGATGTACAAAACATTAAAATGAGTTTTTTGGATGTTCTTTTGTGTTGCTTTTTTGAAGGGGGACATTATCTGGATGACCTTTAGTTGACGAATATTTCAGGAAAAAATAATGTAAATATTTCTATGTGTGTGTAAAAATGAATCAAAGGGTTGAATTACTATCATATTAATTTTTGGTTAGAAGGTGAAAAATATATTAAATCATTTCAGTAGTTACGTGTGGTTTTTTTCCATAGTAAAAGTATTTTATACTTTTCAGAGTAAGTATTTTATGGGTTTTCTTTATTGAAATAAATATGAGAAGAAAACAGTGTTCCAGAATCTCCTTTGACTAATTATTTGGGATGTAAAAACATTATTTCCATTTAATTTACTGTAAATTTATCCTGTATTAAAACGAACTGTGTGGGGACAAATTTTCTTTGGGCAGTTGCTAGACTCTTTGACTATCATCCAGTCCTTTTTATCTTGTTAGTTAACCATCCAGAATCACCAAGGTAATTATAATTTTTTTGTTACTGCTTTTTAAAATATGACAACAGGGCTGTGTCTGTGCAATATTGATGTATCCTTGTAAAGCAGAGATGAAACAATAATCCAATACGAAAAGCCTCTCTAGCTCAAGGTTTGAGGTGGTCTTGATGATCTATAGTTTTAGGACAAGGTAATACACAGTACAAAGAGCTTTACAGATACAGTTTATCTCTAAGTAATGGTACTGTGATACATATAAATTTGTTATCCATGTCATAATAACAGAAGACCCATTAATTTGTTAAGACTAGGCTAAACTTGCTGACTTTCAGAACCAAGGCTGTCAGGCAGGTAGGAAGTAGTGCCTGGCAATAAGGGAAGTCTAGGCTTACAAACAAATATAGACATTACTTCATAGAAACCTTATCTGACTGTGCTTTTAAACACTTTCATCAATTTGGCTTTTACCTATAATTTCTTATAAATAGTTATATTATATAGATATATATGTATATATATTATTGTCACGTGAAAGGGAGGGAGACAGAAATACAAAGATTTCTAGTCTTAACTGTATTAATTAAAAGTTATTAGCTGTAAGCACTTCCAGACAATCAGATCCTTATGTGCCCAACACTGCCTGTCCTTTAACTGACAGCACACAGGAT
>JAOXXN010000372.1:446714-462299 GCA_026770055.1 Myrmophylax atrothorax
AATTGTAACTCTGACTTATAATCTCTTTTGTGTTGGGTTCATTTCTCCTGCCAGTTTACCTTTAAACCAGCACACCCTGCTTTGGACTTGTGGGCTCTGGTCTTTCAGGGGGAAGCTCTCTCTCCTTGGGCTCCAGGCTGTGTCAGAGACTGGCACCATCAGGGTCCATGTGCTGCCCACGGCACCAGCCAGGATGAAAGTCCAGCCCTGCCCTGAGGTGCTTGGAGTAGAACACATGGCACAAGCTGTTCCTCCCTGCACTGCCCATGCCCTGGGGCAACCACGGCCCCCCTTTGTCTGGGACTGTCAGCTGGGTCAGGGTCTGCCACACAGCAGGGGTGACCTGTGGGATGGCCCAGAGAGGCACATCACACCCTGGGCTCAGTGCAAGCAAAAGCAAAGGCATCACTCCCTCTGCCCCTCCCTCAGCCTCCAGCTCCCTGCACAACCTTCTGCTCAGCTCCAGGGCCCCAGGGTTCACCAGGAGGCTTTCCTGGGACCATGTGTCCTTCCAGCAGCACACTGGGAAGTCTCAGGGGCCCAAATTCAGGCAGAAAGCTGGGAGCGAGAAGGAAATCCATGCCCAGCCAGGCCTCTGAGAGCCTTGGGGGTTCTTCGCTGAGCCACAGCCCTGACTCCTGCCTGGACAGGTCTAACATGAGGAGAGGTGTTCAACCAGGTGCTGGGAACTCTTGTGTCCCATGAAGGATAATGGGGAGGTTTGCTCCCACATCCCTTCTGAAGCTGACCTGCTTTAGCTGTGTGAATGCCACCACAGATGGCTCATTAGCATTCACTTTCTGGTTTTGAAATAACACCTTCAGCTGGAGATACTGAATTATTTTGGTAGTAAAGACAAGGGCCAATTGTGAAGGGCTGCAGAAAGACTTTATGACATGAAGTGATTGGTGACAAAATGGCAGATAAAATTCCATGTAGATAAATGAAAACTAACTTACATGGGAAAATCCAGACCTAACTTTATGAATTAAATAAAGCCCTGTGAGCTGCCTGTCACTCCTAAAGAACAAGATCTTGCTGTTATAATACAGGCAGCTTTGAAAATGTCATCTCTGTGCTCAGCAGTGCTACGAAAAAGCAAATCAAATGTTAGGAATTATTAGGAAAGGAATAAAGACCAGAAATATAAAGACCAGCTGTCAACCTATCCCTGGGTAAATCCCTGGTGGGCTCTGCCTTCAAGCTTGGAAAGTTCTGGCCCCTCTCCTGGGGGAATGTGGATTCTGACAGGAGATGGTAAAATCATGTGTGTCCCAGAGGGTGGTCTGGTGTTGGCTCCTCTCCCTTTCCAGCACAAGGACCATGGAGGAGCTTTCCACAGAGCTGATGGAACCATGTTCATGTTGGAGAGGAGGCAGAACTTCCCAGAGTACACAGTGGAAATGTCCAACTCCATTGGCAGGTTCACCAGAGGAAAACTCAGCAAGGGATGTTGCATTCCAAGGCAGCTTCAGGTGAGGAGTCTTTTGGCTGGACATCAGGAGAGGATCACTCTGTGCTGACTTTGCTCTTGCACAGGTCCCTGAGCATCTGCTTTTGCTCCAGGAGGAGAGGAACTGGTGCTCCTGGGCTCAGGAATTGTCAGTCTGAATCAATGGGACAGGTACTGGGAGAGGGGGAGGTGGAATGAGACAGGAAGGGGAACTCAAGTCAGTGCCCTCACAAAAGGAAAAATAGAATCTCAGAACCACAGATTGGTTTGGGTTGGAAGAGACCTTAAAATCATCCCATTCCACCCCCTGCCATGGACAGGGGCACCTCCCACCAGCCCAAGCTGCTCCAAGCCCTGTCCTACCTGGCCTTGGACACTTCCAGGGCAACCTGTGCCCACCCTCACAGGGAAGAACTTCTTCCCAATATCCTGATAAGCAAAAACGCCACAAAAATACCTGCTAAGAGAAAGTTTTGGATTCTAATAGCAGCAAGGTATTTATTGACAACGTTGGAGGCACAGCCAGTTCATACTGGGCAAAAACTTGCCTAACTCGTTTGTGTAAAATTAGCCATTTATAGCCTTAATTCACAGTTACCACCCTCTAATCTCCATGTTAATAACTGGGCGAAATCTTGGGTGGAGCTTTTCTTTTGGCTTCGAATTTGGGTGGTGCTCTCCTGACTTCATCCCTCGGGGTGGTCTTGAAGCGTCTTCATCACTGTTGGACTTCTGCTTTTTCTTTGTTCAGTGGCATGACCTGTCAAACTTGCAAAACCTTGGCTCTAACTCTCAAAAATCTTGGATCTTTACCATTTCATCCTCATGAAATGTCTAGCTTAGTTTAATGTATGACTTCTAACCCCTGGGACACTGGTTTCTGTAATTACTAGATGGTAGGTACCAGAACAAAGCGATTGGGACTCCAGGCTGTCCAGTGGCTGTGCTGGGCAAACATCATTTTGCAGGGAAGAATTAGAAATTTCACAAAACTAGGGGGTTTTTGGTCTCTTTTCTCTTTCAATCCCATCTATCCCTGCCCTCTGGCAGTGGGAAGCTGTTCCCCTTTGTCCTGTCCTTCCATCCCTTGTCCCAAGTGCCTCTCCAGCTCCTGAAGCCCCTTAAGGCACTGGAAGGGGCTAAAATCCTCCCAGAGCCTTCTCTTGTCTAAGATGAAGAAATGGATTCTTAACCAGAGAAAACTCCCACAGAGAAGTCCAATTCAGACTGTCCATCCTCCAGGGTTCTTTGATGACATCTCACTCTCCAAGACATGAATCCAGAGAGGAGGAGGTGTCACGGCTTCACTGCTCACAGGAAAGCTCATTTTAGCTTGGGGAATGTAGCAAATAGCCAGAAAAATGGGGCAAACTGGTGGGAGAGCAGGAAGGCTGGAGAAAGGAGCCATTTGGTGCAGGACAGAAGGGAAGCCACTCTGGGCCATGCCTGATCTCTGGGGGGGGGTCCAGTGCCCTTGACTCACAAGTGGGTCCCTCTTTCCTCCTGTATTTCTACCACCTCTTGCTCACCCTCTGTCCGGTCTGATGGTTGTGTCACACATGGATGGAGGAACTGATTAAAATAAAATCATCAGGGGATAATTTCTGAGATGTTTAAGGTTGTTCTAGCCCAGCATCACCCCTGGTCCCAGAACACCCAGAGCCCCAGTGGGCACCACTGTGGGCTTACCTGGACTCCAGCACTTCTCTGGGAATCCATCTTTTTTATCTGCCCTTTTTAGGAAGATTAGTGGTGGGTTTATCCACAAGGCTGGAGGTACCACAGTGCTTCCCCACACTTCCCACACACCCTGGTGTCCTGGGTTTAGCCCTGCTTTCTCCTGCCAGGCCCGGACTGCCCGGACTGGGGAAAAAACCCTGAAAAAGGAGCAAGAACTCAAACGAAACCAGACTGAATTAATGTATATATATATATATTCCAACATTTATCACTACACATGTAATTGTACCCACCCAGGGGTCCCCAGGGAAGAGGGGGAAAGGGGGAAAGGGGATGGGAATGAGAAGGGACAAAAGGAAACAAACACACAACAAACGGAATACAATCAAAGTTTTGAAAACAAACTGGCAAGGATACAATCTCACCACCCTGAGGGACGGAACCAAGTGGAATGAAAAGATGTCTCTCTCCAGGCCGGACCTGCTTCCCCATGCCCCCCTTGGAAGCAGCACACCAAGAAGTAAACTCCTCCATCCCCTTACGTGGAAAACACGTGTGGAATAGCCACGTAATGCCACTTCCCTAGTTACAGTCAGTCACTAAGGAAACCTAGACCAAACCCATCACACCATGGAACTGCTCCAATGTGCTCCATCTATCAGCATGCTTCCCAAGAAATCTTGCATCATGTGGGTTTCACCCAGTACAATTTACCCCTGCATTTCACCTTCCTCTTCCTCTGTGTCTCTAAATTGGAGTGAGAATGAGAAAGTGGAGACAACACCTTGTATTCAAAAATTAAGTACCACTACATACAACTATTGTTCCATGGATCTTCAGGAAAAAAGTCCTTCATATGATAGAAAATAAATGAATTATTGCCATTCTATTAAGGCAAACTCATCTTGGTCAGAGTGCACATCTAAATTGAACAGTTGTTGCTTGCAGCTGGTAGACAAGGAGTTATTATCAGGTATGTTTTATGCTATTTATTATACCCTGAGAAAATACAGTCCTGTCTTTCTTTCTCATACTTATTCAGTCAAAATTCCATCTTAGCTTTCAAATTAGAGAAAATCTGTGCTGATACATTGTATTCAAAACCATCACAGACATCCAGGATAAGAAACTCCTAATACATGGAGAGAAATCAGGTCAGCAGACCATTCTGTCATTATGGCAAGCTGTACAAAACCGAGCATTTGAACACGTGTGGTATGAATGACAACACTGATGAGACATCAATTTCCTGAGTTAAGACTTTAGAGATCTGGGATATGTGTCACTGAAAGACTGCATAAACTTATCATTTTCATATACTGCCCTCAAGTCCAGAGGCACAGAGTTTGAAGAGAGTCTTCAGAAGAAGTCACAATATTGCACTGTATTTTATAATTCAGTAATTCAATAGATTTAAGGAACCATTGTCAGACATTGGAACAAGCTTTCCAAAGGAAGTGATGGAGGTACTGTCTCTGGAGGTATTTAAAAGATATGTAGATGTGGCACTTAGGGACATAGTTTAGTGGAGGACCTGGCAGAGCTTCATTAATTATTAGGCTCAATGATATCAAAGGTTTTATCAACCTGAATGTTTCTATGATTTAAGAATTGGAGAACAAAGGCAACCTCAAACATTTAGGAATGATATTTTTAAGAAATAAGTAAAAAAAGACATGGAAGTAAAATGATTGGGGGGAATTGAGATGATTGGGGGGAAAAGAATAAAATGCAACACTGATTGTGTAGAACAAATTCAGTTATATGCAGTAGTATGTCAGGTTAATTAATTAAGGCCAATGCTAGTAAAGGAAATGCAGAACGATCTAAACATTAGTATAATTGGTCTGAAAATCATCAGTAGAGTAGAGAGGGATTATAGAATGGAAACTATCAGAGACCTGAAATTATGAGACCTCCAATAGTATTGGAGAAGTTTTCTAGACTGCAGGCATAAGGAGAAGGAAAATAAAGAAAGAGAGCAAAATTTGTTTTCTATAAAAAATTATTTTAGTCTGAGATTAATTGTGGCTACATGTGTATGGAACATCAAATGGATAAAGATACAAACTGTAATTTAAAAATA
This sequence comes from Myrmophylax atrothorax, assembly GCA_026770055.1. Taxonomy (NCBI): domain Eukaryota; kingdom Metazoa; phylum Chordata; class Aves; order Passeriformes; family Thamnophilidae; genus Myrmophylax; species Myrmophylax atrothorax. Next base: position 451,934 of record JAOXXN010000372.1, read on the forward strand.
TTTAGTTTAAAACATGGTTTTATAGTCTCATATATATTCAAAAATTGAAAGCTATTTTAGAAATTTAGTCTTCCCAAAGGTAGGTGCTGCTGAAGCAATGGAACATATAGGTATATCACGTATGAAATGTCTATTTACATTCTCTCTCCCTCTTTTTTTATTTTCATTTGTTTTTCGTTTTTAACTTAATGTATAGTGTTTATATTGACATTTTATAATTGATTTTAAGACCTTAAAATTTTGGCAGAAAACTGGATGTTATGATTTATTAAGTGTAAGTTACATTTTAAAATTTGCAGTAAAGTGTATTTATGTTTTAAATAGCATTGACATTTTCTGAACACTCGTATCTACAAAGTCACTATGTGGGGTCTATACTATGATTACTTTTTTTCAATTTAATGTTTTTACAGTAATCTTTTTCTTACGGTCCTGAGAATAAAGGTCAAATAAAGGCTAAGGTTATAAGAAAGGCCAAGAAATAGGCCAAAATATGATTAAACTATGTGATTGAAAAGTAAGTAAGCAATGCAATATTGGCCCAGTCCTTTTTCCTGAGTCTCCAGGCCTTTTACAGTGGATGTGGGAATACATTCTGTCAAGATTTTTAAAATGAGATCACAACTTCCATCTAAGTAATGATTCAGAAGAATATATACTCTGTAAGTAAAAGATTTTGAGAAACCTAAAATAGGAGCTATGCAATAATAATGCCTATTCTATATCCTGGAAATTATACTGTAGGGTGCAGGACTTCTCTGTTATTGCTATCCTATTTTAAACGAATGAATGTTCAATTTTTACTATAAAAAACACATGAAAATGATTGTTTTTATTTGTGTAAGAAATCCTCCCTTGTAGCAGCTAAGCAAAGAAAGTAAGAATTCAGTATTACTGATTTAAAACTGTTTTAAAGGTTAACTGCAAAGAAAAAACCATGGCCTTGTGCTTTTTACTGCTCCTCTATGCTTTGCAAGGATGATTATGTTTGGGTTTTGCTTGTTTGTTTGCTTTTCTGATGTATTTTTGCTTTGGAATTCTACTATTAGCTTTAGTTTATATTCAGGGAAGCCTATGAAGAAAATACTTGTATGGCAAAGTGACATCTCAGTGTCTAGAAAGCTGACATGAATTTCCAGTATCTTTTAATTAAAGAATATAAATACGCAATCAATAAAGATTTCTGGAAAATACATCTCTAACTTCAGCCTGAATCTTTAAAATTATGTCTTCCTATTACATCTGTATGATCTTTGTAGCAAGTAACCATAAAATGTATAATCATCTGCACACTGGAGGAGCTGAAACAAAATGTCGCTAAATGTTCAGTTTTCTGGTATTCTAGATATATCCAGAAATAGTATATGTCCACACTTGTGTTGCTTCATTTTTTGGTGACAGTAGGCTTCCCAAAGAAAGGTGGATTAGTTCAAATAGATTTTTTGATAGTTGTTTTGATTTTTTTTTGCACAGCAATCTGAATTAAGTACCTTTTGGCAGCTGAAATGATGCACAACACTTTGCAGAAAAAACTTCATACTTTAGTTTACGGTAGAAGTCTTCCCAAAAGCAAGTGGGCAGATTACATGCATTTTTTATATAAGATTATTCAAAACCAGATAAAACAATCCCAAACCTGAAATTATCCAGTGATATCAATATGCAGCTCTTCCATTCTTGACCAGATTAGTGGGTTTATATATATTGAATTATCTCACATCATACTTACTAAAAGTACATCATTTATCTTCTTGATATATTAGCATAAATCAAAGCACTTTGTCCATTTTTTTTTCTCTTTGTTCTTAACCATGTATTTATTTGTATGAATTTTCACATATGACAATACTGGGAATAGATATTTTTTTAAATGACTAGTTTTTACACAGTTTCCCTCTTTGAAAAGAAACTCATTCATGTGTAAATAAATGCCTGTACAAAATATACAGCCCTGGAGGAGATATTTACTTATCAAGATGTTCTGGAATTTACTATAAAATCAGTGCTAGATTTTACATTCTTGACAGATTCAAGTTTCAGTGTTAACAAAACACTTAGTCTGAGTTTCCTGATAATTTCTGATGTATAATGAGTCTGGTTACATTCAGCAGTATTCTAACACCTTCTCTTTTTACATACAAGAAACCATTTGTTATGCAAGCAGCCTCATTATTGGCAATGCATTTACTTTAGTGGAAGGGGCTATTCAGTGAAGACAAAGATATCAACAATTAGACCATTGCTCTCAACAGAGAATGTTGGTCTTAGCAGGAGATTTCAGTATCCATGGAGATGGGAGACCTTATATATATGTAAGACGAATGTCTTAACCCTGAAATGGTTCCATTTTCTATGAATTTTTTTCTGTCCTAATGTAAAGGCAACACAGTGATTTTCAAACACCTTCTGGTGTCAGCTATGAAAGGGAATCTGCTATTAAAAGAAAAAAAAGCACATATTAGGAAAGACATAAAATACAATGTGAAATAATCAAAGAAATCAGTATTAAATTTTTATTTCATTAATGGCTTCTTGTTTTTAAGACTTCTAATCAGAGCCACGTGCATGCCCCTTTGATGTACTAGATTTAAGACACTCTGAAGCAAACTTTTGTTTCTTTGTTTAACCAAGATAGAAAGATTCTGTTCATAGTCTGAAGAAATGAAAAAGATAAATCCTTTTCCTATATTTTATTTTTACCCTTATTTACATTTACTGAGCTTGCTAACTGTGTTTATCACATGCAATTTAAGTTGGCCAAGTTTCTTCAGTCAGAAAGAAATCTAAAAATCTAAAGAACTGAAATACTTCCTTAATCTTTTCTTCCTTTAAACAATTTGCATATGGAATTCTCATGAGTATAATGTGGCCAACAATATATTTGTTTAAAATCTGACAATCACTTAGGTCAGAACTATACCAGCAATTCTTTCAGTCATTATCTCTTTTTTGTTAACAGTGAGCAGGTAAACCAAGTCACAATGATGCATTCCATAAATTACGGGATTATCATTTCTCTTGCCCAATGGGCTCCCTTCATTAAGCTGAACAATTTTGTAAAGCTACAACAAACAATTCGTGAGTTTTAGCAAAGTCATATGTACTGTTAAAACTTCTCAACATTTCTCTGCTTCCCACGTTTACTTCTGAGTCAGAGTGTTCTCATTAGATCACAACACGGCGGAAGATTTGGAGGGGAAAATGTAGAAAAACAATGCTGGGAAAATGCATGTTTTAAGAAGGAACAAAGTGAAAGAGCTACAAGTAGGCCTGTGTTGGATTAAAGAAATTAAAATGGGGTGATTGGATGAAGTACCTAAATATATTGAAAATACCACCTCTATGCTATAATTCAAGAATCTTTCAGAAGCCAGGAGCCACATAATTTTGAGTCATACAAATCTGCAGCTCAAATTCCAAAACAGAACAACCATTAAAAAAGTCAGAGGTAGTCGGGAAGGGGGGGATGAGAATTGAACCTGACCTGTAAAATTGCATCAATCAAAACGCAAGTACAATCATGCTCTGTGTGTCAAGAGAGTAATTTTTTCAGAAGCTTTAAATATGAGAACAAGCCAGGTAAATTTAGAGCCATGTAGATAATGGCATATTTACCTTTTTCCCCCCTTTTTTTATTACTTTTGCCATTCAATCTTCCAAACACAAAGAAGCACTATTGCATGATTTTCTACAGTGACCTTTGTTTATATTTTTGCTTCTAAAGAAAATCTTAGGAGACATAGGAATATAGCCACAAGTTGATTCGTAAGAGCTCAAAGATCTTGAACGTTCACTTTTTTTGTTTGCTTTTTTTTTATTTGTGTTATGATGGGTAATATGCAATCAGCCTGGAGGCAAAAAAAAAAACACACAACTCCAAAACCCAGCCACAGTAACCCTTGGCTGTGTATGCTGTAGTACAAGTGCCAACATGGTTCATGCACTTTACTCGACTGTACAGCAAGAAAGTGACATTTATATGACAATAGTCAATACAGCACAGTAATTTTGAAATTGTTAATTCCACCTTTGGACACTGTTATGAAGGAAACAATGTCTTTTTTTGTTGTTGCAAGAAAACAACCTGTATATATTCTTACTCTAAAATAGTAAGATTAGCCTAAATGTCTTGATTGATTACTTGGCCATGAAACTCCTCCAAGTATGATCTATTTTCTGCATTTCATAAGAGAAAATAACATCCTTTCTTCAATCTGGAAGGCAGAAAATAACTTGCCATTTTGATGAACCATTCCTATGACAGTGTTTGAACAGTAATAATCCTTTACATGACTCATGCATCTTCATTTTTCCTTTGAAATGATACCTTTTCCTGTGTAAAATCACAAGTAAACATGCTTATTCAATGCCTATCAGCCTGACAGTTGGTTCAGACAGTGGAAGATTGGTTTTCAAAGTTATTGAAATCTACGCTTTTCCTTCTATTACTTGATATACAAAACATACAGACCAAAACAGAATGCTGAAGACCAATATATTTCACACCTCACTCTGACAAGAGAATTACTGAGACACAGTGGAATTTTTTGTTCCAAGTGACTTTCTTTCAGAAATGTAAGGTAAGGTTATCTAACACATACAGAGAACTTTTAACCCCCTCAGTTCAGAAAAATAAACATTTTGAACACTGGAGGATCTTCACACATATATTTATGCATGTTCAGTTTCCAATTTTAGTGCCTCTGAACTGAAAAAGACAACAGATTATTTTCTTTAATTAAGTTGGACATCGTATAGTATTTCTACAGATTACATAGTCCAGTTCTGCAAGACAGTTTAATTTGTTTTCACTTTTAAATACCTCTGCATTCATGCTGATTTTAGTAGTTTCACTCATATGTTTCACTCATGTGTTTCAAATGTATGCATAAATATTTTTCTGTACCAGGTACTTACCTCTTTTAAACGAGAATATTGTGCAACAAAAAAACTTCAGAGTCTGATCCGAAAAGGGATACGTAGAGAAAGAAATTAAATTCTATAAACTTGCAGATGTCATTTAAGAACTTCACAATAGCTTCTTATATTTTGAGAATGAAGTACTTTGCAATTTATAGGTGTACACACACAGAAATGTGGATAAAAAAATTAATCAGTTTGATAACATTTGTATTTTTCTTCACGTAACAGTTTGATATTATGTGAATAAAAACAATAGTCAATTTAGAAAGTAGTTAAAACCAAGAAATAAGTACAATTAAGAGGCAGGAAATATCCATGCCAATTTTAGGATGTTTTCTCCTTGGGAATAGACTCATTTTTATTGGGAAATGGGTCAGAAATTATCTTACTTTGATAAACGGTGTATTTCCCATGAAATCCATGGATATTGAAAGATGAACCAGATCAGAATCACTCTTTATACTGAGTCATACGGAACTTGGAACATCATAACATTACCGTTAATCTAAAAATATGGTTAAACAGTAACACACATCCAAGTTCCAAGCAGTAACAAAACTGTGCACTGTATTCAGAGCAACTATTTAGGTAACACAGTATCATCACATCATGATATTAATACTTTGTTGATGTATAGTAATGCATATTACTATAATAATAAAGAAACAAGATGGATAAATTTAAAATCAATGTTACTAATTTAAGGGAAAAGATTTCAGGAAAGAATCTGATAAACAACCTATTTAGTAGAGCTGGAAGTCAGCTGAACATTTATGCATCAGATGTGCAATTAGGAGAAAAATCTATGTAGCATATTCAAGGACAATTAAAATTCTTTTATAATAGGGGAGAGCATATTGCTTACAAAGCAAATGTTAATTGTTAAAGTAAAGATCAGGTAATCTTGTTTATAGAAGCTGGCATATTTATTTGCTGTACATCCTCTTTTTTACCTGAAATTAAAAATTAATGGAGAACTACCAATTTCTTAGATACATAATCATTATTATTTTTTTCTAATTTAGAGAGTTGTGAATGGCTGGTGGCAGTAAACAACTTTAGTCCAATTAGGCCTTCAATAGATTTAATTCAAATTGAAGAGCTAAATCAATTGCAAACAAACAAACAAACTAGCAAACAAAACAAACCATAATTTATGGGTTATCTATTTCAGAAGGATTTGTTTTCAGACTAACTAATCAAATTAATAAATTAAGTTATCTGGGCAGGAATTTAGGAGAGTTCAAAACCCTGGCTCAAAAATATAATACAAAAAAGGGGGAAATGTTATCTGGAATGATTCAGCTATAGAAATTAACATGTTGGAGTTGTTAAGACTAAACAATGTAACAGAACTTCCTCATATAAAGAAGCAAAAGGTTTAGTAATGGAAGACAGAAAGCTAGAATCAAGTTTGGGTTAAAGAATTACTTAAAGCAAAGCAAAACTAAAACCTTAGCAGAGGTAATATTTTCAGCTATTAGAAGAATTAAGAACAAGAAAAAAATAAAAAGGATTACATAAATAAAGATATTCAAAGTTCCCTAAATAAATTAAAGGTATATTTTGCTCCCTTTTCAATAATGAGTGTTATGCTGAATACTAAGGTAAAAACAATAAGACAATGCTTCTAGTGAGAAATAAGTATCTCCAGAAGGCAAGTCAAACCACAAGACACTTGTGGATTCAAACTCAGAGGGCTAGATGTAACTCTATATTGTAATCATTTATTAACCAGCAGATGAATCCACAGATTCAACTGTAAAAAAATTGTAATATATTTCTCATGTGGAAGGTAAGGGTGGAGGAATTACAAGACTGGCAAATATGAAACAGGCTACACGATTTATTGATTCAAGAAGAGGAAAGAAAGAATCCAACAAATCAGACACTGCAGGCTCATTATTCTCTCTTAATAGATCTTGCAAGACTTATTTAAACTAAAAGATAATGTTGGCAAAGGAACAAATGGATATAGCATGAGTATTAATAAAATTATTCTCAGATTAGATGAAAGATTGTAGTCATCAGAGCAGTGTACTTGAGGAATGAACTTCCACTGGAATAAGGAAGTAGAACTAGTATCCAATAGATAGAGTTTGATTTCTTTGTGAATAATACTGCATAATATCATTGTATGTGATAAGAAAGGAATGTCACTCCAGTGTAATGTGCTTAATCTCCAAATGTGTTTGTGTGTGATGGAAGTGCATTTGTGTCCTTTTCTTTAATACATTATATTTCCAATCCACAATCCAAAATTATTAGCATAAACAGTGTTAAATTATTCCTTAATTTTAGCTGGAAAAAAAATGCCAAAGTGAAAACTGAAAAGTGTGTTATATTTTTATGTAATCACATGTGAATGTTGACACCAGCATCCAGAGGAAATGTGGTAAGGGATAGAGAGCCACGGGAAACCTGTTGCTGTATTCCTAGTTCTGCCTTAATCGTATCTGGCATCTGTTTCATTAGAGAATAAGATTTTTTTTCAAAACATCTTTTGTTTTCTCTGAATAAGATAGATGATGCTTGAAAGAATATTTACAGTGAAAAAAATGTCCAGTGAAAGAATTCTATTTTTGAGTTAAAGGATGAGCTTAGCTGCTGAAAAGTATGATACAGTTCTAATGACAGTGGCCTTGATGAATACTTAGATAATGAAACTAATTATATTCGGCAAGAAAGATGTGAAAAACTGAGATAATTTCATATCATGATAGTGGGTTTCATTAGATCATTAACACTGCACATCTTTTTTCTCCCTAAATAGAATATACTCTGGGAAACAAACAAACCAACAAGCAAACAAACAAACACACACACTCCACAGAAATACTTGATTTTGACTAAGCCAGGCTATCTATCTATCTATCTATCTATCTATCTATCTATCTATCTATCTATCTATCTATTATTGATTAATAAAAGTAACCCTAAATAGGAACAATACCCAGAAGACCTTGGATTCTTCTGATTCTTTATAATTTTCTTTTAATTCTTATTTTGTTTTTCTTTCATTATTCATTTCACTATTCCCAAATTAAACAATTTTCACATTAAATCACATGGAATGTTCTGTAAATAAATCTAGCAAATATGTACCTGAATATGGGCTTTTACCGTTTGCTGTCTACTCTCTGTATTCAGTCTGATGAAGGACCATCCTTGCAACAGCATATCTCAGGCTTTAAAATCCCAGACTCCAGATAATGAGAGAATTCAATACTGAAATACTGATGATGTTTTATCAGTTATCACTGAAAGAGTGAAGGTGCAGAATTCAGCAGCTTTCCTTACTTCTGTCAGTTTTTATTCCTTTCAGCATCTGGTATCTTCTGCTGTTTTTTCAAATCTTGCCTCAAGGCTCCTACATGATAAACAGCATATTTCCAACTGCTGCTTGCTAATTTCTCCATGAGAAAGATTCTTTCAAGGACAACTTGCTGTGCAGTGAAGGCAGCAAGTGGACTCCTGCACTCCAGGTTTTTTCAGACCAAGGGCTGTAAAACTTCTTCCAAGGATTACATGTGGCTGCAAGGAAGACTGCTCTGTGGTTAACTGGATGCAAGACATTCTGTGGGTCAGTAACAAAACAGATGGAGCTCTGTCAGCCTCTGTGAATGCAAGAGAAGTTTTTGTGGTCCAGCAGATCCACCAGCCACGGCCTTCCATTAGCACAAAGGTACTCACTCCAGGATCAACCGATGTTTTTCTATTCAGCAATAAAGGGAGAATGCAACATTGTCATGATGGTATGATAGTCTTAATCCTCCTGCTTCCAAAGTGTCCATGACCTGCCAGGCAGGAAATATATATGTCAAAATAAATCACTCCTCTTTCCCATTTAAACATTTAATGGTGTTCACACAGTCAATTGCCATCCTTCCATTCATGTATGACCATACATGTTTTCCAGAAAGCTCTAACTTGAATCTTACTAATCCTCAGAGTCCCTTTGGGTTCTGAAATTTTTACCTTTTATTTCTTAAAAGTCGTTTTTAACTTCCTTATTCCCAGCATTACACTTTATTCTAAGCTTTGCAATTCATGTTCTGTTCCAATTTGTTTTCTTCTGGTTCTTTGACCTTTACAGAGGTTCAGTGAATTTTGTATTCCAACACATTTAGGTTTTCTTGAATTATTTTGATAAATTTTCATTTTTCAGTCCTTTATGAGAAAAATTAAAATCTGATTTTCCAATCAGCCTTTTTCTTATGCTTAATTTAAGAAACAGAAGTAAAGCAACTTTTCTTCTTGATAACAGCTGTAAGTAGTCTATTTGCATTTACATGTTCTGCAAACCTTATTTGTTAAAGCACAAAAATACTGACAGATAAATGGTGGATTACATAACATTAATAGGAAACAAGATACAGGGTGAAAATTAATAAGAGAAATAAAATTTATTTAACATAAAACTCATTTTTTTTCTTCCTTCTTATTTTCCCTCAGTGTTTTGGTTTTTTCTTTTCTTTTCTTTTTTTTTTTTTTTCATATATAATGCTACCCAAATGTAAGCACTTAACACTTAGAACCCAATTTGCTTTTGGCATACACTGGTAGCATTTCAATTCAGTTGCTGACTTTTTTGGAAGATAAATTAACTGGCACCTTAAAAAAAAAAAAAAAGGTTTTGATTTTAACAAGACATTAATTACAACTTTAAAATGAGCTTTACGGAAGAAATTATTCAGACAAGATTTGATGAACCTGATTTCTTTTACTTAAGAAGAAACATGTGCAGGAATGCAGAGACCGATAGAGTGCAAGTGAAAACTTATCCCAAAAATATAAAACAACTAAAAATTATATATATGTAAGTATACTCATATATAAAATGGTGATGACTGTGTCTCCCTCTCTGTGCATTCCTGATGAACTCAGAAGCACCACACATAAACTGTCATCTAGTCATCCATAACAGCTGTTGAAGAAGAAGCTGCAGTGAGAGGAAAATTTAGGAGTGTCAGCTTTCAGTCATTTAAGAATTAGTGGATGGGATCCTGAGGGAACTTTCTTCAGGGATTAGGGAGCTGAACCAAACTGGCAGTTATTTGATGACATTATTCTTATAGTGCAAGATATTTCAATTCCCACATGTAAGAAATTAGAGAGGGAAGGCAGAAGTCCAGCAGTACTGAGTGAGAACTTTCTGGTTAAACTGAGAGAAAGAAAAAAATGGGCAGCAGAACCAGAGACTTGTATCCTGGAAAAAATACAGGGATGCTAGCCTGATGTGTAGGGATAGGACCAGAAAAGTCCTGGAGAGACCTTATTACAGGTGTTTCATATATAAATTGACCTTAAAATAAAGCTGCAGAAAGAATTTTCACCAAGGCCTGTAGTGACAGAAAAGGGACAGCAGCTTAAAACTAAAAGAGGGTAGATTTAGAATGGATATAAGGTGGATTTTGTTTTTTGTTTTGGGGTTTTGTTTTGT
>JAOXXN010000372.1:462399-480527 GCA_026770055.1 Myrmophylax atrothorax
GGGGGGGCAGGGAGGGGTGATGGGTTTGGGGTTTTTTAAGAAGGTGGTGAGATGTTGCAACAGGGTGCCTGGAGTTGATTTGGATGCCCCATAATTGACATTGTTGAGTAAGGTGAACAGAGCTTTCAGTAATCTGTTCTAATGAAATATGCCACAGTCCATAGCACAGGAGTTGGGCTAGATGATCTTTGAATGTTCTTTCCCACACAACCATAAATTTAATAAAAATTAAACATAGACCCTGAAAGGTCTAGAGGAAAATCATATGATCCTATGATAAGTTCTCTGTTGTGCTCTGAACAGAACTGAGCATTGGAATTTGTGGTGTCCCTTTCCAGTCATTACAGCAAATACTGGATGGCTTTGCCCATATGAGGAACTAAATAATATGCATTCATTGAGTTAAAATTTATATAATAAGTGGTTTCTCTGTCCCTGTGGCAAATGTCTTGTCACTGCTAGATTAAATATAAAAAGTAATACAATGCATTTGATCAGATGAGATTACAATAGTGAATGCAGTGTGTTCCTTGTTATCTATTATTTCTAAAATCCACACAATTCTTGCTCTGTTGGCAGTAGAAAAAGAATTTCAAGTCAATTAAGTTTTAACATGAAAGCTCATTAAAACACAAAGATAATTCTAAATGAAGAATTTTAGAAGATTTCAAATGTTTCTTTTTAGTTATTATGTTGTTTGATTTTAAATGACTTTAACTGACATTTATGAGAACATATGTATAGAGAAGTGTACAGATGTGCATATGGTTAAGGTAGAACAAAAGAGTCATTTACATCTCAGAGAGAATAATAAGTCTTAGAAAATTTTCCTCTAGACCTTTCAAACTTTGTGTTTAATTTTCAAGAGATTTGCATTAAAACATCTAGGGAAATAACATTTGAGTTTCCCACTTCTTTCAAACTTGTAATTAGATATTTGAAGGTGTTTCTCTGCTTTTTCTGAACTACTACCTTATAAACCACAAGCAAAAGAATTCTAAAGTGAATAGTTTTAATTTCCTTTTTTTAAAAACAAATCTTACTATGAGGTTATCTCGTTTACATTTTCCACTGTGCAGTACTTTCAAATAAAGGAGTTGAAACCATATTTAAAAACTTCACACAAAATTAAATACAATATTCACATAACATTCAAAGATTTTATCTAGAAAATCTGACTTGGAACTTTCATTCAATTCTGTGAAAATGAGTGTGATCCTCTTTTCAGATGTGCCCAAAATGAGAATGTCTTTATGAATAAAGGCAATTGTTTAACATCAGTCAAGAGGAAGGTGGCAAATATGAAGTTTTGTCATGTTCTAGAAAATACTACTGCTGAGAAATTATACATGTTTACAATTATTTTAAAACCTTTCAAAGTACAGGTTTAGGCATGCTGGCGATGCAGTGCAAGCAATTTCCATGCTTTTCCACAACTTTTTAAATAATTTACAAAGGAAACTCTGACAAAAATCTTGTTTCTAAATAACATAAAATATATTGGTCATAGAACACTTTAGCTTTGCGTAATTTGCACAGCCAGTAAAAACAATTTTTTATACAACTCCTGTTGACTAGCAGTTTTTATTCTGCAGCCTTAAAGGAAAGCATTACAAAATTCGGAAAATTGAAAAGGGGATCCAATTGTTTATTTTTCCAGTTGTAAAAGAAATAAATAAAATAAATAAATAAATGAAAAATCTAAAGAAAGGGGCGACAACTAGTTGTCTTTCAACATGAGTTCTAAAAGCACATACCAAATGCCTAATAAACAGATGAGACCTGACAGAGTGAAAAAAATTTCTCTCACTAGGAAGAATTAAACTAATAAAACTAAAATTATTTCATACAATCATAGAATATCTTCTGTTGGAAGAGCCACAGAAAGATTATTGAGTCCAAATTCTTTCCCTGCACAGGAATTAACACCATGTTGTCCAAAGGTTTCCTTAATGCTGTCAGGCTTGGTGCTTTGACCACTTTCCTGAGGAGCCTATTCTAGTGCCTAATCACCCTCTGGGTATAGAATCTTTTCCAGGCTGAAAAAGCCAAGAGATCTCAGCCACTCCTCATATTGCTTCCCCTCTAGACCCTTCAGTATCTTTATTGCCCTCCTTTGGACACTCTTCAGTAGCTTTAGATCCTTCTTACACTGCAGTGCACAAAACTGCCCTCAGCAATTGTGAGGCTGCCCCAGTGCAGAGCAGAGCAGGACAATCCCCTCCCTCACCTGGCTGGTGATGCTGTGCCTGATGCCCCCCAGGACACGGTTGACCCTCCTGGCTGCCAGGGCACTGCTGAGTCACATTCAACTTGACATTAACCAGGACCCCCATGTCCCTTTCCTGGCACTGCCTTCCAGCAGCTCATTCCCCAGTCTGTCCATACATCCAGGGTTGTTCTGTCCAGGTGAAGAACCCACCACTTGCCCTTGTTGAACTTCATATGGTTAGTCATTGCCCAGCGCTCTGATTAGTCTAAGTCTCTCTACAGAGCCTCCCTGCCTTTGAGGGAGTCAGCGCTATCATCCCCAAACTTAATATCCCTTCAAATTCTGTGTCCAAGTAATTTATGAAGACGTGTAATAGCACAGGATGAAAGATGGAGCCTAATGACAGGTTGCCAGTCACTATTACCTTCTATGTTCAACCCATGAGCCAAGTGCTCACCCATTGTGTGACATGTTTATCCAGCTGTGAGCTGGACAAGTTCTCCAGAAGGAGAGCTTGAGAGGCTCTACTGAAATTCAAAAAGATGTCATCTACTGGCTTTCTTTGATCCATTAGTTGGGTTTCCCTGTCATAAAAGGAAATTAAGTTTAATAAATAACACTTTGCCTTCATTAAGCCTCTTTGACTATGACCTATGACTGCATTGTACTTCAGGTGGTTTTCCATACCTTCCAGAATAAACATCCTCTCCAGTACCAGGTACTGAAGTGAGACTGACAGGCCTGTAGTTTCCAGGGTCTTCCTTGTGCTCTTTTAGAAAATTGTGACACCACTAACCAGCTTCCAGTCAAATGGGACCTCTCCAGATCCCCAAGACAGTTCAAAAATCATTATGAGGCCTCGTGATGACTTCAGGTGGCTCTTTGAGTATTCTCAGATAAATCCCATCAGGCCCTATAGACTTATTTGGACCCAGCTGGAGCAGCAGAGTCTGCATGAGTTCAGTATCAACTGGAGTTTATCATTTTCATAGCCAGGTCCTCCAGCTCAGGACACTGAGATTCCCATAGTCCATCATTAGTGTTGAAAACAGAAGCAAAGAGAACATTAGACTCCTCTACCTTGCCTACATCCCCTCTCTGGGAGACGACCATCCTAATCTCATGAGGTGCCTTCCCATTTCAGATCTGAAGATATAAATCAGAATGGCACTCCTTAATTGTTACATTTTGTAATGAGACTTCATGATAAAATTGCTCTTGATTTTTTAAAAATTAAGAAAATTTTAGTTAGAAAAATCTCACTCTGGTAGCAAATTAGAAGAGGGAAGGAGGAGTAAAGTTGTTGATTAAAATAGATCCTGAAAAATGCTATACATATTATCATCTTAAAATAAAAAGCCAAAATAACTTAAAAATTTGCTTAGATTCCTCAGATTTCAGGGAAATATTGATATTAAGTGCATTTCCAGTGTTCTCTCTCTGAAGAACTACCAGTATTGAAGGACCTGGGCACATATTTTGATTGGTAGGGCTCACTGGAACAACCATAACACCATGCTTCCTGCAGTAATGGTGAAATATTCCAAGAGTCATGAGATTTGAGTTCTCAGTTAGTCCTGAAGAAAGTTATGCTCTCTTTGCACAATTTGTCTTTTCATCATTGGGAAAGTCTTGTGCAAATTATCTGTAATTTTAAGGTTAATATGACAGAAAAAAATAATTAAAAGTTAACTATGGGACAGAAAAAGACAAGAATAGACTATGTAGGACTTTCTTCTACTTCAGATGTCTTCAGATTGGACAGCATCCAAACCCCATTTAATTCTATTTAATGTACTTTGCCCACCACTGCAAAAGTCACCAAAATTTTCTCTTTTCTTCCCTGTTAAAGAGAGCAGAGAGTTTTGATCTATTATCTTTCTCACAGCTTCTGGTTTCAAATGGTAACTCTGGATAATGAAAAGAACTCTTCTGTGCCTGATTTTCCTTTGAACTCTGAAGAAATCCATCCAAGCTGCTGCAAGAAAGTCTGACAATGAGTCCTCTGAAGACATTCTTACTTTTTACATCCATTTATGCCAATATAAAAATATTAAAACGAATTTGCAAAAGTATTTGCCTTTATTATTTCCTGTTTATTTAATATTATTTATTTCTTATAATATTCAAAGCTATATGTCCTTCCATAAAATGCTTTGAAACCCAGAAAAAATCCCAAAAGCATAAGAGCTCTCCATATTCTGCAGCCATTAAGTTCCACTTATATATTTAAGTTTTCAGTGGAAAACTAACTTAATGAACTTCTGTAAAATATAAAGATTGATGCAGATGTTAACTTTCATCTTTGTGCCACAATACTTGCCTAACATTTCTACCTAACTAACCCATAAGGATGCAAAAATAAATAATAAATTATTATGACTGAACGTTTTAGCAATCCAAATCATGCAAACAAGCACAGAAATAATTTTTTAATGAAAGACTTTTTATAAATAGGGGGAAAAGCAGCTCACTTTATTTTTGCAGAGAGTTGGCCTAATTAATCAGCACTGACTATGCTGCCTTGGTCTCTCAGTTTTGTTTGTTAATTAAAGCACTTTCTAATGAACATTAGCTCAATTCCCCCCATGTGGAAGGCAGACGGGGAGATGATAGACTTCTAAACTGTGATTTTTTTCTCACTTGAATACTCGGGGATTCTTTCTCACTCAAAAAATCATAGCTGAATTAATCGAGACAGAAAATAACATTTTTGTCTGCATAGTCTTATCTGCAGGGCCCCCTGGCTATCAGTGTGGGGAAATATCAATGGAGTGAGCATCTTTTAGTGGGAGTAATCATCATCATCATCATGAAGTGCTCATCAGATAGGAAGACAAAATGCAATTAAGTTGGGTTTACAATCGAGCCAATAATTACTATTCAGATGTCTCAGCTGTATGGAAAATGCAGTATTCTGAACTGTGACTTTTTTGTTTGAATGCGAGGTTTTTTCCTCCCTTTCTTGATCTCTTTTTCTTTTGAACATTTATAAAATGTCAGTCATGATGTGGCACAGCTGAATAATTGTCATAGAGTCAAATGCTTGCAGATGGTTAATGGAAACAGAGAATTAAATGATCAGCAGTAAAGAAACTCATGCAAAATTAAAGAACCCTATTGCAAATTTAAAGGGTCATTTGGTTTCATCAAAAATCAAATAATATGAATATGTTATTCTCTGCATGAAAGAGACTATGTTAAATTGTTTTGAGAGATGAAAAATGAGCAATCAATGGTGTACTAATGAAATTTTTGAAAAATCATGCACTATTGAAATATACAGAAATTGCCAGTTAAAAACCATAGGAAAAAAAGGCTGATTTTGGTGACTGAATTTTGTTATTTACCATTTATTTAAATTATTGAAGTCTAGACTTAAAACACAATAGTGTCTTGCAAAAGAAATATAGAAATGAGATTAAACTAAGTAGTCTCTACTGTATTCAAATCACACTTACTGTTTCAAAATAATTTTTTTTTTCTCAGATGCATGTAATTCAACATTTCAGTAAATATTACATCAGCAATGTGCAGAATCAATTTCTACAAAGACCTGCAAGGTGTTAGAGCTGCATTATGAGACTAAGCTCTCATCTGTCTGACATTTCTGAAAGATGTGATTGATAAATCCTTTGCAAGAAGCAAATTTATCTTTCTGGTACAAAAGTATTTGTGATACCACTTAGTAAGTATCATTTGGAAGTGGATTTAAGTTAAAGATGTTTCAAAATGGATTCCAAATCTTCAAAATATTGTATTCTTTTGAAACTATTGTTTCATTTTCATCTCTCTTTCATTCTTTCCCAATAAAGTCTTATGTTAATATCCCTGTCCTTCAAGAAAATAATTTCAAAAGTTATTGGGTTTTTGTTTTCTCTTTATCTAAGGAAAAATTACAGAATTGCAAATTATTATATGTTAATCATACACCATTATTATAGTTCGATAACTGGAAACATTTTGAGAGAGGACCATGCCTATGAACAACAGGATTTTCATCATGTAGTAGATTAAAAAGGAAATTTAGACTAATAATTTGACAGCAACTACTACCAAAACCATTTAGTATAGAAAAATCAAAACTTAATAGCCACTTCTAGTAAGATTTATTTTCCCATACATACATACATATATACATATACATAAATATATATATATGGACAAATTAAGTATAAAATAGAGGTAGTTTTATTCTGAAAAAAATATATTTTATCTTTTGTATATATTTATTGTTAATATTAATGAATTATCAAATGTAATGTGTCTTATCTTGTTCTAATCAGAAAATGAAAGCAAATAATTTTTTTTTACATTTCCTCCTTGGCAAACATTTTTGAATACACTTCAAGTATAATTATGATTTCTTGTTTGGTATTATTTCTGCAAAGTCAGTGAATTACTTATTAAACAGAAGTAGATATCAAAATATTGATCTTATTTTCCCATTCTAGTTGCTACAAAGCATCTTTTCTTTTTTTTTTTTAATAATTGCATTACACTAACTATCTAATAGAATTTAAAGTTTCTTTCCCTTTCTTATAATAATAAGAGTTTCAAATAGAAATTAGCTAAGGAATTATGAATGTTCCATTGTAAATACATTGCAAATACATTGCAAATAAGTATTTTGCCTCTCTGAATTTTACTTAAAGACTTAATGTCATTTCCTGAATAGTATTGGCTCAAATATGGAAGAATCTGTATATTTTTTTAGAAAAATTGTTATGGTTATTCAATTTTTAAATGACAGATACACAGTGCTTGCCTTGAGAAATCAATCTCCTACTGCAAATAAATGTGACAGAATAATCCATACAATGCATGTCAAAAATTGTAGACTTTTGCTGACCTATTATTCTTTATGAGTATGTTTTAAATGCTATTTCTAACCATAAGATGAACATTTTGTAAATGTAATTTGTGATATATTTTTGATTCCTTCCAGGCTGCTGGATTTTTTCTTTTCTTATAAACCATGCTGATTTTCCCCTATGCAATTCTACAGATACATTTATTTAAAAAAAAAAAATATTTTTCTAAAAATGAACCTTTCTGCTTCATGGAAGAAGAATGAAAATGGCTTTTGTCCAGCATGTTTTACTTCAAAAAATTGTGGAACCTCATAAGGAACATATATTCAGTAGTTTCACATGAATCTTGTTCCTCTTATCCAGCACTTGATGGATAAGAGGAAAAATTTTTCCTAAACTTTGAACTATTGAGTGCTATTTCAGGGTGTATAAATTCTTCTGTGTTCTTCTTTGTTCTTCTGTGAGACAGCAGTATATCAAGAGGCTAGAAATGTTCAGAGTTAGATAGGGGAATTGATTTAGGGAAGGTGCATCCAGTTTCATTACAATTATAAATCAGTGTCATCATACATTATGCCTCCAATTTTAAGCTTGTTTTTGCTGTGCCAGCAACTGGAAAGAATATATATGTTTACACTGCATTTGTCAAGTCCTCTCTTCTTTGTACCAAATACTTTTTTCAGTCTAAACTGACTTCTAAGCTCTATGGAAAACCAGGCAACTGCATCCATTAGTGATAGTGGAGGACTGCACCAACGTGACCAGCTTTGCACTGGGTTGATGAGAAGCTATTAATCCTGTGGCTGAGAGACAGAGGGAGAAACATGGATGTGATTGGAAAACACATGAAGAGGATAACATTTTAAAGCACTCCAGTGGTAAGAAAACAGTTTAACTGTACGCAAAACCAGGTGGAAAGATGACAACGGAAGTGAAGGGAAGAGCTTTATTATCACAGACTTTTTGAGAATTTGCCTAAATAATGCAACAAGAAATGTCCAGGAACCTGTTGATGATGAAAAAGGGTCTTGTGCATCAAGATTAGGGAGATTGCTCACCCACGGCCCTCATGGGCAAAACAGACTTGATTGGGAAAGATTAATTTATTGAAATTTCAAATAGGGTCAGATAGTGAGAAACCAAACTAAAACTAAAGCTGCCTTCTTACCGCCCTTCTTGCCAGGCTCAGTGTCACTCTTTAACTTGTTCCTCCTCATGTGGATTCAGGGGCATTGGGAGCAGAGGTGGTTGTCAGCTTGTAACACTTTTTCACTCTTCCCTCCACACTCTGTTTCCCTGCTCCAGTGTGGAGTGCCCGCCACAGAATATACAGTCCTTCCCAAAGTCCTTCAACATGGGCCTTTCTCATAGGCTGTAGTCTTCCAAGAACTGTTCCAGCATGGGTCCTTTCAAAGAAGTACAGATTACGAGGAAAAGTCTGCTCCGGGTGTAAATACAGGAGTCCTCAACTGACCATTGAAATAAGTGCTCAGTGTCTCCATATCACTACTAGACATATGTGCTATTCAACAACCATCTGAAGTTATAGCACCTACAATTATTTTCAGATAAGCTACATTACAGTTTTGACCATCTCTATGATTATTTAAAATCACTGAGGTGAACTTCCAGCGGTATCTTTTACTTTTCAGTATCTGAAATGATCATTAAAATATAATTTCATCACACCTTCTACAATCTTCAGAAAGTACACTTACATGATAAAAAGAATTTCACAAAACAAAGTCAAAGTAACACCATCACAATAACCATAAAAATGAGCAGTTTACAGACACTCCACAACTCATTCCATCACCACAATTTTCCCATAACTGGAGAAATAAAAGGAAAATTTAAAATATTTATTGGTATTGCATTGCAAGTCTGTAATTTTGGTAAATCTATTATAAACTATATAAGAAACAACAAAGGAGTTGTAAAATACTTAAATAAACACTGAAACTTGTTTATCATTTTTTATCATTTCCATAATAACCAAGACAATACTCTTCAATACTAGAGATAATAGGAAGAAAAATATGCTGAAAGTCTCTGTTATAGAGAAAGTGTGCCTGCAGACAGGTGCCACTGGACATGTTAGAAGACACTTTAATTATATGTTTCTTTCTAAATACCTCTCTTTATGTAATTGTAGATCAGTTAAACCAACTGTTGGACTGACTATCAGGTTGTTAAAACAATGTTACTATAGATTTTTTTTTCTCTTATAAGTTCCCATAAAGAGTTATTAAATGGGGAACTTTTGTCTCATTTCATTGTAACATCCTCAAACTCTTATGGATTGGGGATCACATAATAATCTTCATTGTAATTAAGAACATAACCAATATCTTCTGGTACTCAGGCACCTAAAGTTATTAAAGTAGTCAAAAATATTAACTGAAAATCATAAAACTCCTAAGAGGAGATTTACAGAATATCTAATGCTCTTTTTACCTTTGCTATAATACAGCCATCTCAGTCAAGAAAACAAGTTTTTCAGGAATGTGTGACATTACAAAACAGTAATAGACATTGAAAGAAAGAATAGTACTGCATTAATTTGAAACTCCCTGGCAAATTTAGATAAACAGACTGCAATTAATCAGAGTTGAAAATTTACTACAATTAAGGATAATATGTCGACACGTCCGCAAAACGTCTGAGGCATTAGCAATCATGAGAAGTATTACACAAAATCTTTCTCTATTGCTACAAGAAACAACAATCATGAATTTCCTAATGCTTAAGTCAAATATACACTGAGTTTCCTCATGCCAGGAGAGAGGCGATAATCCACTGGATACGCTTATTATAGAAAACAGCTTCATCCTATTTCCAATAGCTACTTCTGTCTGTAGGATGCCACGAGAGCAGACAAGAGTTACTTCATTTAAATATAACAGTCATTGTTAATCTCTGTAAGACGTCTGCCTTTCATAACCTACTACGTTGGTAAGTTATTGAATTGCATTTGTGAATTACTTCCAGTTCCTCCAAGTCAATTAGCACTTTGCAATTGCTGAGATTGTCTCCAAGGGGAATCTAGATTGCTTCTCAAATTAGCCCTCTAGCTTTACACAGGCTGTGTAAATACATAATGCTGCCTTTGAGTTGTCAAATCTCTTGCTGTTTGCTGCAAAGAGCTATAGCATTCTCTGGGACATCTTTTGACAGAATCACCATTCCAATCTTTTTGATAATAACAAATTGCATGATTGACTACAACTGTAATAGCCTGAGGCATTTCTAGCCAGGCCTGAAAATTAACTAAATCTATCACTACATTGTGTGTCATTAAAACATAATTTCCTGTCATCATCTGCCCAACATTAGGGTCACTAAGCTATTTTTAAAACAATTCTAACTCTTTCCACCCTCCTATTAATATTCTGAGATTTTTGTTACATACACTAGTTTAAACTTTCAAGAAAAAGATTGTTAGTACTTTCATCCAAGCTCCCATTTTCCTGAGTTCATTATAACATCTGAAGGACAAAAGAGAAGAAAAATTGTCCATAATTTTCTCATCTCCAGTTCTACCCCCAAAACATGCATATAATTAATTCTATAGCAGTTATGGAATTAACCCTAATTACTCTATCTCTGAGTATTCATATATATACATAACGATAAGCACCTGAGGGCATTCACTTCCATTGCTTAGTTTTTGTTTTTATTTGGAGGGTTTGTTGTTGTTGTTGGTTGTTGGGGTTTTTTTGTTTGTTGTTTCAGGGGGTTTGTTAAGCTTTATGATTTCTTCAGATCTTAAAAAAACACTTTTTGTTGAGATTAATGTTTTTCCTGTGCTTTATTGTTCCTTCTTTCATTTTGGAATTTCACCCTGTACTATCTCCACGCTGTTGCCTATGCAATTCACTTGATAGATCTGAGGTGTTTTTTCTCTCCAGAATAATTTTTGTTGGCATCTTTTACTGAGACATCAGCTTCTGAAAACTGACCATTTTCCAGGAGGTTGCCTTTCTGGTTTTTGTCTGTGATAAAGCTCTGATACAAAGGCTGTAGCCATACAGTCATATCTATTTGATAGTGCCTTTTTCCTTGTTTTATCTCATTCACTACTTAGTTGCACTGCCTCTAAGCTATGAAAAATAAATTATTTCTTCTGACATTTTATTCTGTATATCGTGTCATGCTTAAAAGCCTGTTAACACCAAGACATGATACATTTTCACTATATGTTTATACATATGTTAGTTTAGATTTCCCATTCTTTCATAGCACTTAACAGCTGTATTCAATTCTTATAATCTCCCTGAAATGGACCTGAATTTTCTACCCCTACTTGTCTTCAGTAAAGTCAAGTTGGTTTGTTTCCCACACTACTTAGTTCTGTAATGAACTGTATTACGTGTATTTGATTTATGACTTCCTGAGAATATGCTAGAAACAAGGGGTTCTACTGGCTTTGTGTTTGTGATATCATTCTTTTCATAATTATAATGTGGGAGCAACAATTTCCTTCATCTATTTGCAATATAGCACAAACCAAGCTGTCCTTAGCCCTGAGGTGCTTGTATAGAGATCTGTCTTGCCTTTTCATGCTGCTGCTGGCGATTAAAGGCTGCAATAACTAGCTATACCTAATCTACAAATTCGATATGGGCTTTTGAAAAGTATTGGAGTCCTGTGGTGTTTCCTTCAGATACTCTTTAGGCATACTGACTTTCAAAATCAGCCACCTTTCTCTAAACATTGGTCCTTTCCTCAGTAATTCTCTTCAAGTTTATACTAATGTCTCACATTTGTATTTCCAACTATTCAATTCTGGTACTTAAGTCATACTTGCTCTTCTCTGTTCTATGTTTCTTGTTTGAAGTACCCAGGTATTTCCTCAGTATCATTCTATGCATAAACAAGCATAAGTCTTATTACTGCTTTTATATTTAGCTATTACTTCTCAGAGACACTATCTTACGTTCTTTCTTTAAACAATCAAGTAAACTCTTTAAGATTATCCAGTTTCCACACTCCAAGTATTTACATAGTAATTTTCTATTCTTCAGGTGCAGTACAGCCTCATTCTTTAGTCACAGTATCGAATCTTATTTATTCCACTTTTCTACATTCTGCAACCCTGATTTTAGGTATCTGACCCACCTGTTCTGATGGGCATGCAATCAGTGTGAAGATCCAGTGCTCCTAGAAAAGGTAGTTTGTGATATAAAGAAATAATTTTCAAAAAATATCTACTGTCGCAAAAATTTTCCTACCCAAAA
Organism: Myrmophylax atrothorax; assembly: GCA_026770055.1. NCBI lineage: Eukaryota > Metazoa > Chordata > Aves > Passeriformes > Thamnophilidae > Myrmophylax > Myrmophylax atrothorax. Next base: position 474,666 of record JAOXXN010000372.1, read on the forward strand.
CCCAACAAACCAACCAAAGAAACAAACAAATAAACAAACATACAAAAAACATTTCTCGTATTCTTGAGCAGATTTCAGAGGATATCCTCAGACTTTGAGCATTGTCCCAGTTTTGTGCTGAAAAACTCTTTAATCTGACTTCTTTTCTAAGTTACTACTTTTTCCTACCAAATTAGGACACTTACTGTCCTACTTCTCTGATCAGCTCAGTAGAACTCCCTTACTTTATAGGTAATTTATAACATTTTTATTTCTTTTGTTCTTCTTTGGCAGAAGGAGATAAACCAGTACATTATCACTTTGATTTTGGTTGGGTGCATGCCTCCAAATTACAACAAACTTGTAATCTTTAAATATACTTTAACATAATTATATAACAATTCCTTTTTTGTAGCTTTTAAGACAGAGTTTGCTTTTTTGTTTTTAATTTGAATTTGTCAGTGACCTTCTGTGTAGCCTTTGCTTTCTGCAGCACAAACTAATTAACGGGAAAACATAATATGGGGGCACATACAAGGGAAAAGTCAGAAAAAATTATTAAAAATATTCTCTCTGGAAAAACCATTTCAAAAAATTTCATAAAGAGCTAAAAGCTGCCTCCCTTTATAATTGTTAAGTAATTAAATTTTAATAATTAATAACTCCTATACAAGAATTATACTTACAGGAAAAAATCAGATTTAGTGTAGGGTTATATTTATATATATTTTTTAATATATATATATATTTATTTTTATATATATGTATATATTTATATGAAGCTTTTCTTAGATTATAAAAGATATAAGCCACAAGCAATTTTTCCTCCTACGGTATAGTAATAAAACCCAATTCAGATAATCATCTAATTTAAAATATACCACTGTGTTGTTTCTGGTTTTGAGTTCTATGAACTTTGGTGATACTTTAGCATGTGTATAAAAGAAAATATTGGAAAGATGCTGTATACTTTGATGTTTTCTAAAAATGCACAATATTATTGGCTTTTTTCCTATGTGTGTACCTCTGAAGTGATACATAAATACATATCAATATACTTCATTTATTGATCTTAAATTTCTCTTTCTAATTGATTTTTCTATTTTCCCTCTCTCTCTTTTTTTTTTTTTGTAAAATAATCTTATGAGAGACAGTTGCTGTGTATATTTAATGATACATGGAATTTCATAAACTGAACTCTTTAGTCATAGATATATTAACTAATAAACTGTATCAGACATGGCACAATTCTCACTTGATGGTATCTGCCCAGAACAATCAAAAGAGTGAACATGCAATGATAGTAAGTTACAGTTCAATCTAAAAGGAAGGGTGTGCTTTATCCAGGACAAGACAGGGAACACTGGCATAAAAATACCAAGAAGTTCTATTATCACTGGACATGCTATACTTGCCCTTTACATACTAGATAAATGAAATAATGAATTAAAAACCCAAACAAATAAATCTATGTATAAATAATAAAGATTTACATTTGCTTTATTATCTTTCAGAAGGAAGTTTCACACAGAATCAATTAAGAAGATACATGAGGTGTCTAAAACCATACTTGAACTTTGCTACCATTCTTAAATATCTCCAGAGACTGCAAATAGTAAAATTCCACCAAGTGTATAGAGAGGGAGCAGTGGAAATGCTCTACTCAGACATATGGAGCTCAGCTGCAAACATTCAGCATTTCCTCATTAAATTCTGATATACCTGGAAGTAGAATAAATGGAACGTTCTTTTGCTCTGAGTACAATACTGTTCCCACAGGTCACCTTCCTTGCAATGATAAAAATATGTCTTTAGAAACTCATGTACATCAAATGAAGGAAAGGAAAACTATTAAATGTAGTATAATGCATTCTATACTGATTGCCATACTGCCTAGTTTTTTATCTGATTTATTTCTGAGCAAATTCCTGCCATTTAGGAATGGGATTTTCATGATCCTTGTGTGTCCCTTCTGCCTCAGGATATTCTATGATTCTATGAATTTTGCCTTTCAAAATTACCTCTTCAGAATTCCTCTCTTCATATGTATGATTTTATAAAATCACCACTGACGTAGTACTCACAAGTTCTTTTTTACATGTTAAAAAACAGAGGTGCAAGAAACCAGCCTATTTTGAAGGGGAATAGGGAAATTGTGAGTATTACATCTTCCTAGTACAAACATATGAAAATATTCTTTTGGATCTATGTATTCTGTTTATGATTCTGAATTTTGCCCCTTAATACTTATGAAGCAGGAATAAGTAATTCCTACTAGACAAGAATGCCTCAATTGTTTGGGTTTTGTTTACAGCATTTATCACTGTCTTAATTTGATACTACTTTATGACAACCATGTACTTAAAATAACTGCTAGGCTTTCAAAAAAAAAAAAAAAAAAAAGGGGCAACGAAACCTGCAGAGCATTCTTTCATTTGTTGTCTCTTATTGTAACTTATGAATTCCTTGGGACATTATTTTGTTTCTTTAGTAAATTCATTTTCTGCAAGGTAAGTAGCATTGTTTCCTCAGATTTATGCTTATGCAATATTGAACTAATTTTACATTTACATTTCTTTGGTTTAATTTCACTAAAGAAATTGAGAATGGTTGTTCAGAGGCACATCTAAACTAGTGACCACATGATTTATCCAGTGTCACAGTTAGACAGTTGTAGAAACTGAAAATTCTGAATCCTTGAATTCTGTATGTCCTTTTTGCATCAGAAAAGGTATTAAGGTTAAAAGTACAGAGTGGAAAATCATATTGTACAGCTGACTTATTCTGAATAACAGAAAAAGAGTTTGACAGGCCTATTCAATCATGCAACTTTGTTCACCTCATTTCCTCTTTTATGCTTTCTCTGACTATTCTTACTCATTTAATCACTCTAACAAGGTATAGATAAATTTGTGAAACAGTTTTTCAATCACAGACCCAGTGATGCTTCAGATTTAGATTTCTTCACACAATACCGTTGTAATAAGTTTACAAAATGAGGCTTGAAAATACCCTAAGGCTACCTTGATAATATTTACCTGAATGTAGTGGATAATAGAAATTTGTAGGGAAACACCAGTGTATTCATCATTAGCTATTTGCAAGTGAGTTCAATTGTGGAGTCATAGATGCACCTCCTAAATTCTCTAACACAGACCTTTTATTGCATTTCTAGAAACATTATCTGCTAAAGGCCATAAGAAAAGAAGATTCTAGTGAACTATAGTTGTCCAGATAAGATACTTTATAATAAATTATCATTCTTAATACTTCAAATTTATCTCTGTTTTTAACATTTAATTTTATTAAGTCCAGGGATTGCTGTAAGAACTTGTTATCTTTATTATCTGTCATTTAATGGGATATTCTAACCCAGAACGTCACTTTCTTAAACATAAGACAGCATAGAATCACAGAATGGTTGAGGCTGGAAGTTACCTCTGGAGGTCTTCTGTTCCAAGCCCTTGCTCAAGGAGTGCCAACTTGAGGCTGTTGCCCAGGGCAATGTACAGACATCTTTTGAATATCTCTGAGGATAGGTGCTCCATAGACCCTCTGGGCAACCTGTGCCAGTGATCAGCCACCCTCACAGTGAAAAAGTGTTTCCTGGTGCTCAGATGGAGACTATTGTGTTTCAGTTCATGTTATTTTCATCTAGTTCTGCCACTGGGAGCTGCTGTAGAGAACTTGTAAAATATCCCGTCCTCTAGGCTATCTCTCTTCCAGTCTTATCTCTCTTCCAGTCCTATCTCTCTTAGCCTTTTCAATTAAGAGAAATGGTCTAATCTCTTTGTCATCTTGGTGATCCTTAGACTCTTTCCAGTGTGTCTGTGTTCTGTACTGGAGAGAAGAGCACTGGATGCAATACTCCAGATGTGGCCTTACCATACTGAGCAGAGTTGAAAGATCACCCGCCTCAGCCTACTGGCAACACTATTAGAAGACATGCAAATATGTATTTACAGAGTCAAAAGCAGCCTATGGGTAAGTGCAATATTAAAGGACTTTCAGCTGAGAAAATGTAGACCATTTTCTTTATATCCATACAGGTATTGAGAAGTTCTGATAATTCCATTCCTGGACACTGAAATTTCCTTAGCATCCAGAACTAATAACTGTGACCAAGGAAAGAACTATGAATGTCCAAACAAGTCCTTTAGGCCTGAACGAAAACAGTTATCTGCACTTAGCTGATTATGGACTCTTACAATAGCTATCAAAATGAGCTCAGCATTGACTATTTAGCAAAGATCTGATTTTTGAAACATTGGTCTTGAAGAGTTTGTAATAAGTCACTGAAATCACAAAGAGATTAAACAGTGTAAGTAAAAGTGTAGGAGTGGGTTACCAATGCCATTTATCACCACACAAGAAAGGTCAAAAGACTGTGGTGCGGTGATCTTAGCTGGCTGCCAGGTACCCACCAAGCCTCACTCTCATCCACTTCAGAAGGATGGAGGGAGAAAATACGATGGAAAAACTTGTGGCTCAAAATAAATATAGGGAGATTGCTCACCAACTACCTGAGTGTGATGGGTTTAATTTAAGCTTCCTCAGTAACTAAGAGTAACTAGGGAAGTGGTCATCAAAAGGTATTCCACACATATCCTTCCACGTAACGAGGGAGGATGGACTAGAGGAGATAGGAGGTTGTTGGGGTTTCCTGTTGCCGGAGGCTTGGGAAGGCAGAGGGAATCGAGACAGTCCTTCTCTTCAGCTGGTTTCCTAAACTAGAATGAACAACAGCTACCACTACCCATCTTTCCAGACTCAGCCTCAGTCATGACTTTTCCCTCCTCATGCTATTTCCATGCTTCAGTGTGGGATCCCTCCCACATGAGACTATCTTTCACAAATTGCTCCAACGTGGGTCCTTTCCACTGGGTATAATGTCCCAAGAATTGTTGCAACATGGGTCCTTTCCAAGAGGTTCAGTCCACTGGGAACAAACTGCTCCAGTCTGGATTCCCCATGAGACCCCATTCCTCCCTGCTACTGCATGAGTTCCTCTCCACTGGCCACAGTTCCTGCCACAAGTCTGCTCCTGAAGTACTTCTGAGGTCTGTCCACCTGCTGAGACATTGGGTTGTACACAGGCAACAGGGGGACAACCTGCTTCACCATGAAATTCTCCTTGGGTTGGAGGGGAATATCTGTTCCATCCTCTGTAGCACCTCCTTCATCCTCTGTAACACCTCCTTCCCCTCCTTCTTCACTGGCCTAGTTGTCTATAATGTTGTTTATCTCACACTGTTCTCACTTTTCCTTGTCAGAGCTGTTACCCTGTGCTTTTGACTCTGTCTTAAATATGTTACTATTGAGGTGCCACCAGTGTCACTCATGGGCTCAGATTTAAGCAGCAGTAGGTCTATCTTGGAGCTGGATGAAAGTTCACTGAGGTCTGCCCTGCTATTCTCTCAGAGAAGTAACTTCCCTTGATACCAAAACTTCACCATTTATATAAAATATGAGTGCATTGTTAATTGTAAACAGCCACTGTTATATTTTGCTTCTGAATATGTTGTTTCCTATTTTGTAATGAAATTGAAACAGAACTTTGAAAAATATTTGTCATTACACCCATCTTTTTTTCCAGATTTTTGGTACAAGAAAAAAGAAAAATAAATTACTAGTGTTCTGGATAAAAACATTTTTTTCTCTGCAGTGAAGGAAATATTTTAATCAACAAGTCCAAATGTAATTAGGATTTATTTAATCAATTGATAATTATTTTCCAACTAGCAATTGAAAATAATATTTAATTTTGAAAGACAAAGCTTCAGTTTAACACAGTCTATATTTTGGTATCTGATTCTTCTTTTAATTATTTTTTTACTGAAACAGTACAACAGGCCTGACATAAATTTTTTATGTTTTCTCCCA
>JAOXXN010000372.1:484030-494991 GCA_026770055.1 Myrmophylax atrothorax
GTTGTTTGTGTTTTATTTATAAAATGCTTTATTGAACAAAACAAAACAAAACATTAACAATACAATTCAGAGTTTTACCCTTAATTTCAAAGCATCTTAAAAAATGCACTGTTTATTAACTATGAAATGGAAAGTCCAATGAAAAATAACATAGGACATTTTAATGTTATTAGCTAGGTGTTATTCTGTCACTGGAAAATTTTTGACCTATTTTCAGGAATGCCATAGTGGAAAACAAAGTGCTTCAAAACAGGTGACAATTTTTAGAGGCTTGAAGTTGCTTCTATGCGTGGAAAGATGGAAAGAATTAAGACTATAATTTAGACACAAAAGAAATTAAAGCAGATATAAAAGGGCTATACAAAGCAATAAATGGCATAGAGAGAATAAGCCCAGCATCCCCACATACCCTTTCACATGAGGCAAAACCAGAGATTTTCAAATGGCAATTATTTAAAATTGCTAAGCAAGTGCTTTTTTTTAAATGTGATCGTCCTGTTTTCTTAGTAATGCAGCATTCAAAATGGAATTGCAACTTTACGTTATCTTTCCATGGAACCCATTTACATGCACTTTGCAACATTAATAACAGAACTGGGGATAAGTAGTAAGAGAGGGAGAAAATAAAATCATAGGTGAGGAAGAACAGAGAACTCTCCAACTGGAATTTGTAATGAACTGATGAAGTAAAGTAGCTGAGTTACACAAGGGAACAGGTTCAGGTCACATTAATTAAATAGTACTTGCACACAAATCCCCCCATACTATACAAGATGATAGGAAAAAAGACAACTGTTTGGCCCAAAGTCAGACAGGCAGAGAAAGAGCAAAAGACAGGTTATTGGAAATACAATGAGCTGAAAGAGAGCTTCAAACAAATTGGATTTCACTCCAGAAGAAATAAAAAATCTATGCAGGGAAGGTTCTGCTACAAAGGTTTGGAAAGGAGATAACATTCACCAGTGAGGAATACCTAAATCACTCATGACTTAAGGCACTCTGGTGTTTTTAACTCCCTATCTTTTCTTTTTACACCATGGTTTTGTAACAGATTCTTCTGGTAGATAACAATTCCAGCAGCATTCTGTGTTGGTTTGACATTGACTAGAGACAAGGTGCTCACCAAGGTGCTCTACCACTCCTCTTCCTTGGCTGGACAAAGGAAAAAAAAATATGACGAAAGGCTCATGAGTCAATATAAACGCAGGACAGGGAGAGATCACTCACCAATTTCTGCCATAGGCATACTTGACTTTGGGAAATTGATTTAATTAATTACCAGTCCAAACTCAGGGTAAGAAAATGAGAAGTAAAAACAAATCTCAAACACTTTCCCCCACACTCCTCCTTTATTTTCATGCTTGACTTCACTCACAATTTTCTCTACCTCCTCCTCTTGAGTGGCACAGGGCAACAGAGGATGGGGTTATGGTCACTTCATGTTTTCTCTGCTGCTTCTTCCTCCTCATACTCTTCCCCTGTCCCTGTGTGGAGTCCTTCCCATGGGAGACAGTCCTTTCCAAATTGTTCCAACATGGATCCTTGCCACAAATTGCAGTTCTTCACAACTTTCACATCCACAACATCATGGTGCCTGCCAGAAACCTGGTCCAGCATGGGCACCAGGTCACATAAACCCAGTATACCCTCTGCTCTTAAAAGTGCAAAGTTATGAGACTGAGGAGAGAAAAATAATGGTTGTGGTACATTGCGCAGTTCTGAGCAGAGCCTTCTGCTCCTAAATTTCTGAAGCAATATTAAAATAAAAAATTAATATTGTAAAACCTTTGAATATTAATTTTAACTTTTAAATATTTTTTTTTACTTTACTCAGTTAAACTTTCTAAATTCTGCTCTGCTGAAACTACCGTATTTATTCTGGCTTTTTTTTTAACATACTCAAAGAAGAGATTTTTTCTGCTTGTTTCATCATTTATATTCTTTTGGGTTCTTTTCACTTCACCTATTTCACCACCAGCTTCAAGGTAGTAAATGAAAATACATCAATAGGGTAGGTTGGCTGAAAGTCAAGCACCCATGGTGACACTCACTTACCTGCCTTCCCCCACTAGGAGAAGGAAAGGAAAAAATAGGAAAAGCAGGAGTAAGAAGACACCTTGTGAATTTAGGTAGACCAGAAATAATTTACCAATTACGATCACAGACAAAACTGACTCAACTCAGGGAATTTAGCTTTCATTATTATCAATTAAATATGAAAATTTGAATATTGATTTGGGTATTGGAAAACAAAACCAGAGAGTGAAATATCTGCATATCTGTAGAAAACATCTTCCTCCTCCTTCCCCCCCATTCCTTCCCAGGTCAGCTCAACTCCTTCACTCCAGACTCCTCTCCTCCACAGTTAAGTGACCATCTGCTACACTGCAGTAGGGCCTTCAGCAGGGAACAGCTGGTGGCCTCACAATCACTACTTTGTGGTTTCTCTCCATCGCTATCTCTCTCCTCTGGAATGGGTCCTCTATGAGTGCCATTCCTGACAGAAGTCTCTGCTTAACCATTGAGCACACTCCCTTTCTTTCGTCTCTGACCTTGGTGTTCAAAGGGCTGTTCCTGACACTTATTTTCCTAACTTCTCACTGCCAGGCATAATTTTTGTACTTTCTCAGATGCATTTTCACTAAAGTGCCTCTCAGCCAAGCTGAGTCCTCAGCTCAGCCTTAGGTCTGTCCTGCAGTGTGTCTACTGGAGACAGATGGAATTAACCATGTCTGGCATGAGAGAGGTCAAGGTTTGTAGAAAAGTGGCATAGTCAGTCTCCTCTCTGTTTTAACATCAAGTCCAGCTGTATTATGGTGTTTGGCTGCATGAGCTACCATTGTTCATGAGTTCCAATGCAATTGTTACAGCTTTGTGAACAAGGATGAGTATTTAATGAAACAATGTGAAGAAAGCTCTGAATTGCATTAAATGTCAATGACAATATTTGTTTTCTTAGGAAGAAATGCATCATAGAAATATTTAGTATGCAGAGTAAATTGATATTTTGAAGCCAGCAAAAACTGAGATTCAAAGGCCTCTATTTTTTTTCTCATTTAGTAAGAAATTAGCCATGCAGAATAAGGATATTTTCAAAGTATTATTCATTTATTTGTAAAATATACGTGTGCCAGTTCTCCTGAGAGGCAGAAGAAACAAAGCTGCATGCTGGCCATGCTCTTTCTGGGAGAGCCTCAGGCCAAGTTCCTTTACCCTATCACAAGAAACAGCTTTCTTGTCATGCTTCTCTCTTGGGAGCCTTGCAAGATCACAGGCAAACTACAGATTTTCTGTTGACTGTTCTCACCACAGTTTTATCTCAGCTCTCGAGTTTGACCCACTTGTTCCCCCAGTACCCCTGCGACTCCTTGATTTTGTCATGTACTCTGAACAGCTTCAGCATCCTTTCTGTCCACTGCTGTCTCTGTTAAAGGTTTGCACCTGTTCAATTTAGTACTGTCTACCTCTGCTTCCCAAAGTCCTAATGGATATATTAACACCTCAGTTTTTATTTTCTTTAACTTCAGGTATGCTCTAGCTTTCAGACAGGGTTTTGTGTCTTTTTTTCTGTTTGATGCTGCAGTCAGGGTTGTCCTGTGTTGAACTTCACAGCTTGCAAATTTAGCCTGACTCACACAGCGGTGGGACTTGCAGAGGGGCAAGTAGCAGTGATGTGATGATAATGACAGAATCTGCCCATCTATAGATGTATTCCCTGGAGGCTGTAGATCTGTAGTTACCTTTTTCTCTTCCTTCAATTTCATGTTTTATTCCTCTCCTGCATTACCAAGTATTTGGTTCTAGATCATCTTTCGTTCTTTCATGCCATTACTACAGCAAAGTATAGGTACTTTATTGAGTTAGTTCTGATGGTTTAAATATGCTGACAAAAATGTCTCTAAAAGCACATCCAACAGGATAAATTTTTTGTCTTTACTTTCACAAACTGATGACATAAATTAAACTGACAGAAAAATTTTTACTGGCTGACTTTCTGCAACATACACAGAAGACGCTTTAGGTATATTAAAAAGCAGAAAAGATTTTGGTGTTGTTTGTTTGGGGGTATTTTTTTATCCCTATGTGATTGGTACCAAGAACCAGAATTTAGCATTCATGTTATTGGCCTTCCTGTAATTTTCTGGTCTCTATTTACTAATATCCATTATCTTAAATTGGCAGTAAAACCAAACACTGAGGTTTCCCTTCCTTGGTTTCCTTTATGTGTCTCTATATGGACCAAATTTATAATGAAAGAATTCTGGAATCCACAAAGCTATCATAATCTCTTCATCTTTCTGTTGGATGTGTTGTGGGTTTTTTTTGTTTTTTTTTTTTTTTTTAGCTTAGTATTCAATAGCCTCCACACAAGGTTTTGCTTTGGTTTTTTTCAAACTTTTTTTTGTTTTTAAGTTAGAATTTCCACATGTGATATTTATTATCTTTGTGTAGTGTTATTCAGACTTAATTTTATAAGGTATCCTGTTCCATACTCTCTTTTTCCTTTTTTTTCTTTTTTCTTTTTTTTTTTTTTTAGGATATAGCATAAGCACTGTTACAGAGTTGTTAATCGTATTTTACAACCATCATGAATTCCTTAAAAGCTCTTTAAATTTTTATATCCTGAGTTCCCCCAATACACTCTTCTTCACTCCAAAATTCAAGATTTATATTCCATCTCCATGTCATACATTGGCATAATAAAAATCAGGAAGACAAAATGATAAAAATCAAAATATCTGCCCCAGTGATGAACAATGTTGTGCACATGTTGCTCCTATACTTGGGAGGTTCCAGTTAACTCTTTCTGTGTAAGAAGTAGTATTTATTTAGCTTTCTCTCATCATAACATTCATTTTATTCCATAGGAAGTAACAAGTTTAGTGTGTCTGGATTCTCTTTTTTTTCATGTCATTCTCAGTGCTTTTATTTATTAACTTTTTATAAAAATCTTTAATAGGGAATAATATAAAAATGCAATATTTATATTACCATTGTCATGAAATCCACTGCTTGTAGTGGTATATCAGAAAAATTAGTACAGACAAATCCCAATTTATATTAACAACTTATTAATCACATTATTTCTACTTCCTCTTCATCAGACTTCAAATGAGTGCAATCAGTTCCAGGCTATTTCTGTTGCAGAAACTGATTTTTTTATTTAACTTAGGTGTCAAAGTTTTTAAAGAATTGTTTTACAAACTGACATCATTCCGACATTAGTTAGCTCTGAGTTTGTGGCTTAGTTCAGACAGAAGGAATAAATAAAATATGTTTGTTCCACGCTAATGAAAAGCAGTTGGCTGTGTTGTTTACAGCAATATGGAGAGAGCCCCCAGTGTGTGGATATGGATGGCTGTACACTGAATTGATAATCACTATTATTTGGTACAGTTTTGTTACTCAGAGATGATATGCTGAAGGAAAGAAAGTGAACTTTCACTTCCCACTGTTTTCTACTGGACAGAGGTAAATTGCATCATTCCAAGGAGAACAAATGATACTGGCAAAAGTCTGAGCTGAGGAAGTCAAGTCCTAATTTTCTTTTCAAAGGCAATGAGTAATTGATCCACTCTTTTATCTGAGTGGTGGCATGTGTAATGTAAGTCTAGAAGGCTTCAGGTTTTCTGAGTAGGCATTTAGTAATAGTGAAGGGTTAAAGTATGAAATCAAAATTTCAGACCTTGGTGCTGCAACCTTTATTCATGTTGAATAAAGTTTTCAATATGAACAAAATATTATAAGGCTTGACTCCCAGTAAATTTTATTGTGCTTGAATTTTATCCTCTTGAGTAAGGATAAATGAATAAATGTATTATTCTGGTATACATGAGCTTACTGAATCTAGAACGGAACACCTCATGGTCTATCTCTGATTCCTTAATACGAAAAAAAATAATTGAAAATCAGAAATGTATTTTTAATTACAGATTAAGTAATCATTGTTGTTGTCCAAAACTTATGAATATTTCTTTGAAATAACTGAACTCTGTCATCTGATACCTTTGCCTTTCCACTTACACATCTCTGCTTACTTTTGTAGTATACACTGAGTTTACATTCTTACTGTGTCATTTACTACATCACTAACTGCCTTCCTTGAAAATTCTTGATTGCTTAGAAGGCAAGAAATTTGTAAGAGTTTCCTCACTCTTTTCTTAGCGGTCTCTTTCCCTTCTCTAGTGTGCTTCTTATGAGTGCTTAATATCTTTTTGCTTTTGATCTTGTCACTTCAGTGAACTCTTAACCTATTTACCGTCTTACTGCATATGAAAGCAGACAAGTCTTAAGATGACTGGACTCAAAATCAGTGCAGAGGGTTGCTCTGGTCCATGAGGACAATTTTTATCTGTCTTGTGATGGGATAATGTACTGCTACTCAATCCCTGTTCCTCTTCTATTCACCTTTGATATGCCTAAGATTCCTTTCTTCCAAATCTTTCCTTGACAAAGTGATCTCAGATCCAAAGTGATCCCTTGAGTCCTTTCCAAAAGTCATCATTGCCTTTCCTCTTCACATCATCCAATAAAGATTTAATTTCATTTTTTTCCAGTATGCATAAAACCTAAAGCAATATGTAATGTCTTAATATTTTTCTATATGTAAGAAGTATACTCTAGGTCTAGAGGTAGACCAGCTACCAGAGCAGAATTCCATGGGTTGGAGTTGAAGCATTCTTCTACACTATTAGGTAGAAAATCATCCAGCAAGCACTGCTGCTATGCAATGGTGAGCAGGTGCTGATCATCCCTCTTCTGCAGCCTGGAAACCTCCATTGTCACAAAGAGATGTGCTTTATTTTCTTGCCTCAGCTACCACGAGTGTTGCCCTCAGACAACACTGGCCCAACTTGATATGTTAATTATTGGTTTTGATATTCTTATGGGTTTATAATTGCAACAAAAACATTTTAACTTGAGGCTCTAAAAAAATCCTTTGAAAGGAAACAGATTTTATCAAATTGCTTATCATATTGTATCATATTTTGTCATGACTTGCTGAGTCATCTCATCAGGTAGTTCAACTCCCCTCTACTTGTGGTATCTAATATAGCTGCACTTCAGAAGTACCAACAATTTCTTCATAATTATGTGAAAAATAAAGTAAAAAGAGACCATAAACAAACATAGTGGTCAAGTCTGCAAATTTAGAAATCATAATTTTCCAAAGAGAACTTATATATAAGCCTAATAATGAGTTTAATAAAATGAAATGTGCAACTATATCTTAAGGAAATGGGTCAAGTTAGAAAGAAATCTGCTCTTCCTACATTTCTTTCTTATTCTTCATTTTAATCACATAATTTAATCACTTTGAAAAAAAAAGACTCTCACTAAAATTAAGAACAGTGACCTTTCTTCTTCTACTTTCATTACAATTAAAATAATTTGACCTCAAGTAAAATAACATTGTCAGATAACTTATAATTCAGTCCTTAATACTTCTGTAGGGTTGGTGTATTTTTTTTTCTTCAATAGCTAATCTTGTTATAGTTCAGTTGCTCACAATAGCAAATACCTGCTTTAATTAGTAAATTAAAAAAGAGATTTTCAGAGCTCCTTATCTTTCCAGTTTTGTTATCCCATCTGTGCATGTCTTGAAAGGAGCCAAGATATGTATAATGCTAATTAATTTTGTACCACACTAGAGCTGTTAAGCCAGGTATTCAAATCCTTTTCCCAATTCAAATACATTCTAAAGCTTAAAGTTATTAGGTCTAATGAGTAATTTGGTTTACTTTAAGTTAATTAAACTGTATTTAATTCAGTTACATGAAGGCACTTTAGTAGTCTTTGAAAATACATACAACAATAATATCCATGGATTTAAGTAAAATACTGTGTTGCAAATATTTCTCAGTACATTGTAGAATCATGAGGGGATAATGGCTTCTAGAATATTCCACCAGCCTCTGTAAAAGATGATGATTAAAAACAAACCACACAGCAAATAATGAAAGGTAAAATTAGCATATAAATTTAACATATAATATATGATTTCTGATCAAACATGAAACCCTAGATGACACTTACAGTTTGCAGCTACAACATCAACAGGGGAAAAGGAAAACAATTTTCAAAGGGAATAAATTAGGAACTCACAGAAAAGAAAGTCCAAACAAAACTTTGTTATGTCAACTGTTGTATGTTTCACTCAAAGGTTTACATAAACTACACAGGTGACAAATAAAAAATATTGACATTTCTGTTATTACCTGTCCTACATATACCACATATATGTTTATATTAGCATATGCATGTAAAAAATATAAACTCACTTTTCATGTTTTATGAAGACCTGACCATTGTATTCATCGTAACAAACAAAACTCAATTGTAAGCAGCAAGCTGTAACTTGGATGAATTGGCATGAGCACACCACTTCAATGTGGTGTTCCACAGGTATTGAGCTACACTGTTTACATCATCAAACCAAAAAAACCCCTTACACCCAGAAGTAAATGGTGCAGCCTCTTCATAAAAGTGCAGAAAGTAGTCTTGATGTGACTCAACATGAAATGCTGTTTCCTTTAGGTAGGATTTTTTGGTTTATATCTCCTATTTTCATCTTTTCTTTTTTTTTTTTCCTGTAAAGAAAAAAGACTGAAATACAAAAAAGTAGGTCCCTTACCCTTAACTTTCCTTCATTAAAGTACTATTTTAAAATATAGGAATTATACAGAGTTCTGTAGATAACAAAAGTACCAAGAACCGCTGAGAAAAAAAGTGGTAAGTTATCATGTCAGCTACAACTGAATTGAGATTGTCCCGCTCTGCTCTGCACTGTGGGCAGTTTTGGTTACCACAATATGAAAGGTGCAAAGCTACTAGAGGGTATCCAAAGGAGGACCGTAAAATGTGGAGGGGAAGTCTCATGAGGAGTGGCTGAGGTCTCTTGGCTTGTTCAGCCTAGAGAAGGAGAGACTGAGGGACACCTCATTGCAGTTACAACTTCCTCCTGAGAGGAAGTAAAGTTGCAAACACTGTTCTCTTCTCTCTGATGACCAGTGACAGGACCCAAGGGAAAGGAAGGAAGCTGTATCAGGAAAGGGTCAGTTTAAGTAATAGGAAAATGGTCTTCATCCAGAAGGTGGTTGGGCACTGGAACAGGCTCCTGAGGGAAGTGATCATATCATCACTCCTGACAGAGTTCAGGAAGCATTTGGACAATGCCTTCAGGTACATAGTGTGATTCTTGGGGTGCTCTGTGTGGTGCCAGGAGTTCACTGGACTCAGTAGTCCTTGTGGGTTCAATCCATCTCAGAACATTCTTTGATTCTATGAGTAGTCTTAGTCTAAAGGTGCACTTTAAGGAACACAGTATTGAACAACCTTTGCCACACTGAGGAGCAAGAACAGTCTTGCTAGTTATTATGCACTAATACAGATTATCCACTGCATACTCTAAAAATGATCTGTATGCACACCACCAAAAAGGTACAATGACAGGCATTCCAATGATTGACACAGAAACATTAATATTTTGTAGTCATGATAAAGGAAACACCGTTGTATATCAAGTTTTGAATTGAACATACTTGCAGTAAACAGCATATCAAAAGTTCTAGTTTGTTTGTTATTTTTGATCTAATACCAAGCAAGCAAGATATTCTGTTTCTTATATCAAAGTATATGAAAAGAAAAACTAATTTATACATTTTTCTGCATTTGGAGATTAATCAGAAGAGAAAAGAAAAAGAACAATCTAAAATAACTCCCCACGTCTTCATTAAACTTCCTTGAAAGCCATACGGAGGCTGTAGAAATATAAAAAATATTTTTATCTTACATTCATCAAAATGTAACTCCTAGTAATGTAAGTACCATTTTCATTTCACTCTATGATGTAAAGGCAGCTAACTAGTGAAACTGTCAGACTTTCTGAAGATTTAATTTAAAAGAATTTGAGATGCTGTGATGAAAGTATGTGAAGTTGGTATAATATCTTAATGTTAAATTCTGGTCTGTAGGTCCTTTACATAATTTAATATTTATATAAATTCTTAAATAAATATAACACGTACTTAAAACACCATGTTATTAATTTTGAAATAATTCTTTGTTTAAAAGGCCTGTCCGTGTTAGTGTATTTCTACATCAAAGAACAATGTACCTGAAACTGTGAATTTGAACTCTGTGTGTGTAGATTCCTCCCTTGAGTGGGGAGATCCCTCAAGGTTAGTCCTCAGGCTGAGATATTTGCCCATTGGTATGGATCAGGAACACCAATCTTTACTCTTACATTTCTTATGTTTGGGGTTTTTTTGAAATATGACTTTGGCTGTACTGAATAACATGCTACTGCAGTGTCCACCAAAATACTCCTTTGAGAATTTCATTACATTTTTTATAATAAAGAAAAACACTTTGTATGAGTGCTTCAAATTACCCATGTGAACCCAGAATATGTTAGATTTAGCAGCACTGAAGTTCATCTTTCATTATGTTGTTCAGACTTCTGAATCTGAAGAAAAAAAGAGCAAATAAATGGTACTTCTGAAGTTGTTTAATTTCTTAAGAGTACACAGAGATGTTAGTAATGGGGTTGATATGAAGTTAAGGCAGAATTCGCTGGATGAGCATTTAGCTAAGCAGATGTCAGAGTCCAATACTTTGTCACCAGAGTCTCTTAGATATTTCACATGAGAAGGGTGTGTTCCTTAATATGGACTTTACTCATCATATGAAGATTTACTCATTGATGTTACATAGGATTTCTGAATTTGTGGTGTGGAGCAAAAGAAACCCAAAAAACACAATGATGCAAGCTACAGTTAGCAAAAATCTGTGATACACAGTGGAGATGCAATATTAATGTGACTCCCATGACTGGTCTCTGTAGGATACTCACCACAACCATAAGTAACTTCAATGCCTGGGAAGACATACCAGCTGAAAAACTGATTGAAACTACTTTAAGCCCACTATGCTCTTTAAAGTTATTTTGCTCGTTTTCT
>JAOXXN010000372.1:495091-507589 GCA_026770055.1 Myrmophylax atrothorax
TTCCTTTGTTCCCTGATGACATGGGTAGTCAGTGACAGGGGAGAGAATTTATGCAAAAATTCCAAACTACAACATGTTCATAAATAAAAAAAATGTTATTCCTTTTATTGTTCTATTAATATTCCTATATATAAGAGGATATATGCTGAAAACAAAAATTAATGGACACTGAAGAATTTTTTGTTGTTGTTGATGTTTCTCTGAAATACTAGTTTTTGAAATAATTTCTTCAGCTCTATCTCTTTGATGACTGGTTATCAGAGGTGTTGACATAGTATTACCGAGTAATCCACGGGTTTATCATCTCATTCCGCAATGAAACTCACTTCAGTGATGAAGCAACTGTTTGAAGGTCATAATCATCTCTGAAGGTCAATTTCCTGAACCATGGTTCAGAGCTTTCGCTACACGTAGGGGTGAATTGGGTGTTTTGCTGCAGCCTACTTCAATCAGGAGCTAACTTGTGAATAATCAAGAAACACTTCACAAATACTTCTAAGATCCACTTTCCTAATCCAAAGGTGTGATAGGGTGCAGCCAACCATGGTAATTCAACTTGGAACAAGTTATTATCAGATAGAAAACATGCTGGTAGGCTGAAAGGTGCTGGAGACTTTAAAGACTTCAAATGTTTTCTTGAATAGAATATGCACTTTTCTACTTGTCTGCTTTCCCAAATGTGTCATTTATCTGCTGCAGTGGAGTCTTTTCTTATCCAAGGCAAGTGAATAAAGTGAGAGGGGGTGGTGGAGGGGAAATGGAAACACTACCCTCTACTAATTTCACCCTCTAATTTCTATGATTCTCTAAAAATTTGTGACCAGTTAAGTTTTTACTTTCTCACACTGTGCATGCAGATCTCTATACCACAGCATACTCTGCCCTTAGACTTTGATATTTTAGAGCAAGAGAATGCAAGATGATCTGAACAAACAGTATAAATCATCCTTATAATGATTTCCACTCTCCTCTCACCAAATCCATTTGGAACCTCCTCCACTTCAGTTTAGCCCTGATGTCTCCCATCCTTTCACCAGGCAGAGCTGTGAGGAGCTGGTCTCTGACTTTTTCAGGATATCTGCTGTTCAGCCTGTTACGTATTTCAAAACTTTTCTAGAGACAGGATTCTTCAATAAGAAATGCCTTTCAGCTTTGTACACAAACAGAAGAAAATGCTGTTGCAATGCATTTGAGAGCAACATAAGAACACCTGTGAAGAAAAGGATAGCAGTTAAAAAAGTTTGGTTTATTACCTATATAAGATATCAAAACAAGTTCAATGATCTGAACTGTATTATTTTTTTTCATATGTAATGAAATGAGATCAGGAGACATTAACTTCAGAAAATTTAGCCTCTAAAAAAGTTGGTTGTGTAGCTCTGCAGATATAGCAATGTAACTGTACATATTTACACTATGTTTTACACTATGCTGGTAAATCAGTCATTACAATCAGCTGGATTTTTAATTTCGGACAGTAGGTGATATTTTTCTTTTTAGTCAAATACAACAGTTTTCTTTGAGAACTTTCCTGTGGTTTGTTTTTTTTCGGGACGGGGGGGAGGTTGGTTTTTTTTGTTTGTTTGTTTTGGGGGGTTTTTTTTGAAGCAGACAACATGTGAAAAAAAGAGCATGAAAGCATGCAGGATCATAGATGTAAGGCAAGAGGAGTGCTTTTACAATATCCACTCCATTTCACTGTCAGGATAGGATATTTCCCCATTTTATTAAAGTTTCATATTGTGCAATTTCAAAGGTCAGATTTTAATCAGAAGTTGGCCTTGCCTATGCATGTATTTTCATGTCTGCATTTTCAACACTTAATACTACAGATACATTTAAAAAACAGGCCTTTTTTGTTAAAACTGACAAATTAAGCATGTCAAATTGTTCGAACAGTTTAGATTTTTACAGGGCACATGCTTGTGCAGAATCAGAGTTCACCTGTCCCACTTTCACTAGCCAGTTGCACAACGATTTTCTGAATTTTCTAATCTTTCCTTAGATAAAAATAACATAAACTCACTAAGTTCTCATAAAACCCTCACATTGTCATATACCTTCCTTTTATGGTTTGGCTTTTTTTTTGGCTTTAATAACTTTACTGAATGACTTTTTTAATTTGTAAGCTGTTATCAAACACTTTAAGCAAGCTAGTTTCTTTGTTAGAAGGGTTGTACTAAAAGAAATAATGAAAACAGAACAGTAGGCCTACTTTGAACTCTGATCTCCATCCACTAGCTCTGAATTGTCTTTGGGATAAATGATTCCATTAGTTTTATACCACCTTTAAGTTTTTCTGAATAGAATGTTTCTATAGTGAAACAACAGGAATTTGTTGCTGTTATGTTCAAAACTTGTGTACAGGATGCTAATAGACCTCTTCCTTCTGGGGCTGTGCCATTCAATACTGAGTGAGTCACCATGGTAGCAACACAAAGGAATTCAGGAGTTTATTCCCTCCCTGAATTTCTCCTAAGCATTGATAACTGATCTTTCAGTAATTAGGTTTGCCAAGAGGACTAAATGCTACTGCAGAAGGATAAGCTCTGTGTCTCATCACAAGACTCCATCCAGGTGAAGTCCCTCGTACAGGAGAGAGATTATAATTTATGAGCCACTTTTACTCTTGCAGTCTAGTGCCAGTGATAGGAAGGGCAAAAAATGCAATTTAATTTGTAACTGGATAATTATTTTTCATATATTGCATCTACTCTCAATACTCAAGACAAAGAAAACCATCCTCTTCACCAACATCTTTTATTGTGCCAGTCACAACTGTTGCATGGAATGTGATCCACTTCTATTACAAATAAGATACAGTGGTTATAAATAGTCATGCACTTCTTTCTGCTACTCATCTAAAGGATTTTTCTTACAGTACAGGACATACAGCCCTGGCTTTTTGTTTGCTGGAGTCCATTGTAACTTTCTCTTTTTTGTGACAAAGAAATTTGTGGAAAATTTGGAAACCATGTAAATAAATATTTTTAACTTATGTTTTGCACATTTTAAAAACTATCTAAACCAAAATAAAATTTTAAGATTTTCATACGATAAATTATAGAGGCAGAGTAAATCTCTCAGTGCTTTATGGACACAGCAGAAAATACTTTACATTGTCAAATATCTTAAAAACATAACATGTAAGGATTTTTATTAAAGATATGCCTGAGTTTATAATCGTAGTGTTAAATTTATTTTAATCATTGTTTAATTAACACTTTGTCTTGCTTAATTTCTTTCTTTCTTCATAATTACCTGAGAGGAGGTTGAGGTGAGGTGGGAGTTGGTCTCTTCTATCACCAGAAGGGGTGACCTCAAGTTGCACCAGGAGGTTCAGATTAGATCTCAGAAATTTTTTTTCACTTGACAGAGTGGTCAGGCATTGAAATAACTTGCCCAGGGAGGTGGTGGAATCACCATCTCTGGAAGTGTTCAAGAGGTATCTGGGTGTGGCATCTAGGGACACGGTTAACCATTATCATGGTTGTGTTAAACTTAGGCCATCTTGAAGGTCTCTACCAACTTTGATACCATCAAAAGGTTCAGAGTATCACACATACAAGACCAGAATAATTACAACATACACTTCTTTTTAATGTTCTAAAATAATTTAAAATAACAAAAATGCTCAAAATAATTAATCTTCAGACATGTCAATTACTTAAGGGACTGATTAACGAACAAAAGCTAACTGCTTTATTAAATGCCCTGAAATAACCTCATTTTATTTCATAAAAGGAAGTGAGATTAAGATAATTCTTACCAGTACTTTATTATTTTGACCCTCTATGATTAAAAAAAAAAAAAAAAACAACAAAGGAAGGCAGAACTTAAAGGATCAACTATCATTTCTCAAGGCCAGTTCACTTATTTCAGAATCACAGCCCAAATTCAGAACACTTGTTTTTTTAGTCCAGCCTAGTTAATTCTTTCCAAACTCTTGAACTCTGCGTGCAGTTAACTGTAGTCAAATCTGCATCCTTGTAAGACTTGTAGAATAAAAGTATGTGAGAGAAAGAATTTGGAAAATAAGATCAGTATCCCTGACTTGCAAATCCATATGAAAGGAGTATTCCATATTATGTTCGACAGAGTAGGACTATCCCTCCAGCAGGGTACCACACTTAATCAGTCTAATTACCCTGGGCTTAAGCTTAAGACTGAGAGTGGGCACTTTTGAAATGGTTTCTTGGGACCTCAAGTTATATCTTTATATCTATGTTTTCTAGACTTGCAGAGATATCCTAAGATAGACATTTTATAGCCTTTCTAAATAACCTTGTAAATTCCATCTCTAGATTAAAATATTTCACAAAAATACATGAAGTGAAAGGAATGCTTCTGCAAGTTTACTTCATGTGTGTTTTGAATACAGTGTTTAAGAATACTTGCTTTGACAATACTGCCAAAAATGAGGTCTAGTCCTCTTAATCCTATGTGCCCTTAGTGTCAAGATCCCACTCACACTGCAATCCCCAGCATATAGCCCTAGTTCAACCACAAAATAAATCAAAAGAGAGAGGCTAGGACCTGTCTGTTCATCACTATTCCAAAGTTAGATAAACTTCTGATAGCAGAGTGTAGGATATATTTTTCCCTTCAGTTATCACTAGTAAATTACTTCCAGTGGTGTCCAGCATGGTCCAAGAGCGTGAGGCTGCTTGGTGTTACATTCATTACCTTGCTGGGATGCCTTTCTGTGATGCATTGCTGTGCCAGGAAGCTTTATGCATGCTTGGATTTTTGTTTGGTTGTTCTCACTACTTATTTTTGGTACTTGTCAGAAGTTATGGGATCTCGAATCAAAATAAATCTTCCATAGTAACGTTTTGTTGCAAAAGATTCTACCAATATTAATGTGAAATGGCTTAGAATGTGTCAGGATTACTGAATCTTTTAACTCTGACCTCTTTTGCGATGTGGAGTTTTAGCCTCATAGATCACCAGAGCCATTCTGAGAAGCAAGTTGACCCTTTCTTATCAAGCTTATGCAGCCTTTTTCTGGTTATTGAATAGTAGGAAAACTGACAATATGAATAGTTGTTGCAGAATGAACTGGAATGTGATCCTTGATCACATATTTTTAATATGGTTTGGGGGGATGAGGAGGAAATATTATAAGTGAAATCTAGAAAGATGAGAGAAGAGTCTTGCAAAGTAGGGAACTAAAAACTGTTTTCTTATCTGCAAAATGTGATCTGGAATTAAAAAAAAATAACCATATGGTAGTTAGCAGAATGCTGAGAGCTTTAGGGCACCAATTTAGATACTGGGTTTAAGATATAAGGCCTGTACTTAAACAATACAGTTGAATAAAGAAATTCTGCATTTGTTTACATACATTTTTAACCAATGTAAGGGTCCTATATTGAGAAAAACTTTATTTGTTATCTTCATTAAATGTGTTAAAGCTAGATGAGTTTATCTGTGTTTCTCCATCTCACTAATTTTAGCACTGAGGGTTTTTGTCATTTTTCATTTGCTGCAGTTTCTGAAAGGTCCTGAAGATGATTTGTTTGTTTGTTTGGGGATTTTGATGAAATAGTTTATTTGCATTTGGTCTCTGTATTATTTTTCAGGGGTAAATATAAATTTTCAAGTCATCCTTTCTTCCTTCTATCATAAATTCTTGTTGAAATCTTTTTGCCCTTTAGTGTGAGAAATATCAATTTGAAATGCAAAGGCTTGCGTGCATTTGGAGGAAATAACAAGTGAATTGTGTCCAAAATGTCATCACTATAATATCCAAGTAACTATGTAGCTCTTTTTAAAATACCATTTTCCAAAACTGATATTTAAACTAACTTAAGACCTCAGAATTAGACATTCCATATAGTGTTTCCTTACCACTTGTAGATACTGGGGTAACAGAAAATTATTCAACCCAGAAAAGCTAAGCCTGTGTAGATGCTACTACTCACACACTTTTGTTTTGCTGAGGTGCATAAAGGATCAGACTGATAATTTCACAAGAGACATTTATTGAAGAAGGAAAATATTATCTCCTCCAATAGATAGAGCAACCAATAACTGAGTTTTTCAGGGCTGTACTTCTGTTGGGAAAATTATCTTGAGCCTCAGCCTTAAAATAAGAAAAACTATCGTGATCTAACAGAGAAAAGAAGCCATGCTTGATGGGACTGTGCTGATGGGTCTGAACCAGAATGCCATCTCCTCCTTACGATCATGTATGGGGTCCAAATATAAATATGTATGGAAGAAAACACTAGAAAAAAAAACTAGAATTACTTAAAATTTCCATGCACCCCTCATATTTGCTCATGTTTTCTCAAAGTTGGGGATTTAATGAAAATGTGATATTGAAAATTTGTAGTAGTTTTACCACTCTATCTGCTTCAGTTAAAAACATGAATTGTTGTTCAGTTTATCTATTTTTAACACATGCAAGTCTTCTACAAAATTAAGGAAATCATGTAAAACATGATAGATAAATGCAGTAGCTCTCTGTCATCCTAAAGGAACAGAAATATAAAGCACTCACTTGAGGATTCTGGCATCTAAAGCTCAGAAAATTCCTGTCAGATGTTGTCATATGCTTGGATATTTCCAAATATTAATTATACTGAAAAAAATTTAGGATTCCAGCACAACCTTCAGGAGAGAATAAACAACAGCAAAGGAAGAGGGAACATCTCATTGCAAATACTGTTTACAAAAAGTGATGTTTTCTTCAAATCAACTCAGGGGACTCTTGAGCCCCTATTGCTGTTGGGTTTCTTAGACAAAGTCAAGAAAATTACTATTTCCCTCTGTTCTGCAATCAGTTTTATTCAGCTTGGATTTCTGATTTGCTATCTGTAAAGTGAGAGAGAACAAAAATGGGAAATGAGTCATATTTTGTCAAGCTGTCAACTATTCAAGTGCTATAGTCACAGTGCATACATGCTCATTACAGAATTATTAGCATTTGGAGGATCAATTCTCTGCAGTAATTTCATGTCATTAGACACACCAAATGACAACTGACATGTTTATGGTTTCTGTCATCAACTCTAGCTTTTAATTCCAGAACAAGAAAAGAACAATATCTGCACTGTGTTTTCAGTCTTTCAGCAGTACTGATAGAATGCAGTAAGAGAGGAGAGGAGAAGAAAGGGATTGCCATGACAGGGCACTTCACTGGGAGGAAAAACTGGAGCTCATAAGAATTAGGAGGACAGTGGAACTGTAACAGAGATTGTGAAAGGAGAATCTTAGACTGCCTTGCAAGAGAATGTGGAAATGCTGAAGCACTGAAATAGCCTTCTTGAAACTGAAATATGGAATAAAGTTCAGAATTAATTACACTCAAACTTATTCAGCATGCGCCACTTAAATCCTGTGTCTAAATGTAAAAAGAATTTTCATTTGACTAAAAAATAGAATGTATTTTATGTTGCAGTTTCAATTTTGAAATTCATTTTTCCAACATCAGTGATTCCGTGGTGTCCTAGGGTGATCCTATGGATTTGAGGCTGTTTTTCACTTAATTACATTCCGGCATCATAACTTCCTGAGTTTTCAACCAGTATACTCATGTTTTCCTATTGTTCTTTGAAAACTTCTTACATGACAAGACTTGAGCTCCCTTCACAAATATTCCTGCAACCAACAGTGAGCAAAGTGAGAGTGCAGTTAAAGTCTGTTCCATTGCTTGTTCCCCAGGGACATCTCTGACATTTGTGACATGGGAATAGAGTTAATGGAAAGCCATTGTTGACTCTAAGTCTCCCTCAGCTACTGAAGCAGCTGGTAGCTTTTCTCACTAAACTCAAAATATTCAGGATGTCTTCCCTCAGTGCTGACAGTTTCTAGTTGCTCAAATCTCTACTTAATTTGTTTTCACCAAACACTCACTTAGTTTTTGTCCTCTTTTTAAGTAAACCCAGCTTTACGTCAGTAGGTTCTAGATGGATAGGTCCTACAATTACATCTCTGCATGTGCAGACTCTTATGCTGCTATTTTCCAACCTCTTTCAGCAAACTATACCATTAAATGCCCAAGCCTTGTCATATTCCTAACTGAAACAGTGGCATTTAACCTCTTCTACCCTGTTATTTTCCAAGCACGATTTTAATACCTTTCTACCCACAATGCTGCCATATTACCTACATGTGGCACTGTTAATGATAGAGAAAATTGATAGTAATCTGAAATATCCAAAGGTCATCTTATGCTTTGGCACCAATAAATGCTTATGCAGGACTTATCTGTAGCTACACTGCTCACTATTTCTTCTTTTGAGACAACTCTACCTAGTAGCCTATTTTAAACCACCATGTTTTGTCTACACTACACTTTAAGGACACTTGAGAGTATGCTAGACAATGCTTTCTCACAGTTCACCTTTAAATCCTCATCAGTGGTTATACCACAGTAAGATCATTGACAGCAGGGTATGAGGTTGTGTTGGGAGATAAGTATTCAGTGAGCACTTCAATAAAGCAGTTGTGTTAGAGGAACCTCATCTGAAGCTGTGTTCCATAAGCTCAAATAATTTTATTAGGTTTTATGGAGGCAAAACTCAAGGCTAGGATACTGACTTGACAGCTACTTAAAATGAAGACTATTCCATGAATGGACTCCTAAGCTGAAAATATTTCTAAGAAGCATGCTAGATGGAGAGATTTGGTGGGGAATAAATTTGTAAGATGGAAAGAAGATAGAGGGTCAGCAATCCTAATGGCTATACTAATGTATATATGAGATATGCTCCAGATGTGGAGAGGGCAAAGAAATTATCTACAGTCTCTAATGGGTTTTAAGCCAAAGGTTGAAAGAAGCAGAAGTGCTTCATTGATCTGAAAAGGATAAGGCCCACCAATTTCTGTAGCTAATGGAACATGCAAATGCAATATGCTTACTTGGATGTCTCAGTATTGCAAGCTCAGTTGAAGACAAAGTGCAGTCCAAGAGCACTGTCAGCCCTTTAACATTATATCTGAAAGGACAGGTGACCATTTCCATCTGCGATGCCTGGAAGTAATTTTTTTGTGGATGCCCATTGCAAAGTTGATACACACCGCTTGAAAAAGTGTAATAAAACGTATTTATAGCTTTCTTACCTTTTTTCAGGAAGCTGTAATAGGGAAAATGTCTGGATGAGGCAAATCAGAAGCACTTAAGACACATTGTGAAAACATACAGTTGAGTTTTTCAAGAAAAACACATGAATTTGGAGAAAATCTTGGTTATTTGTGTTGATGGTTGCAAAGTTGAAACAAATATAAGTTGTATAAAATCACCAAATGAACAAATTAAAATTGAAAACTTTGGAATTGTTGTTGTGGCCAATTTTTTTTCTCTGCTATTTTTTTTGGCAGAGAAAATGAATAAAAAATAGTAACCAATACACAGACAGATTAAATAATGGGTACAGATCAGCTATAACCAAAATATGCATGTATGGTATCAGTACTACAATCTTTAAAAAGAGATAAAAGGTGACAACTATCAAATAAATGCAGTCATAATTCGATGAGAATGGTAGGAACACACAGGTTTCAAGACAGCTAAAGAAAATACACCATAAAACCACTGCTGGCAAACAAGCAGCTAAAAAAGGGAACTACTTGACCTCTCAAAGTAGATTTTTCTACACAACATGAGGGAGATGAGACCTGAGATGAAGTGAGAAGAAAAAGAAGCAAAAGTCATAAACTTGACACAAAGTAAAAGCTATGCAGATATGAGAATGGCACATAATAATAGCAGTCCAGCAGAGGGGAAACTGTTTAGCATGTGTGAAAGTGCTCTGTCTCTCTTTTGCATATGCCAGCTAAACAGAAAACTTCAAAGCATGCATATAGGCAAACACAGAAAACAACACTGAACAAGCCACTGAATAGTTTTGAGCTCCTGTACAAACCACAGAAATGGAGGCAGATGAAATGCTCATCACACTACCTATGAAGAAACTTAAAAGGTCATAAGAAATGATATTGAAAGAGAAGCATTATTCTGTTTCACATCAGAATAAACAAAGAAAACACAAGACAAGAAAACACTCAGAAAACATATGGGAGCCTCCATACTGGCAAAATACAGGAGCTTCCACTCCAGGCTGTCAGAAGAGACACATACTGACTTAAACAGTCTAATTTTAAAAACATTTTCTCATTAAATTTGACAAAATAACAATTTTAACTTATAAGTCTTATAGTGCTACTTGGATAGGTGAAAATCCTGCCAATCAAAACAGAGACCTAATAGAAATTGTTAGTTAAAGAAAAATAAAATTACAGATGTGTTTTTTAAAAAATTATTGTTTTCTAAATTGTTGTACAAAGAATGAAAAATCACTGAAAGATCACAGAAAGGGTTGAAACACACTTTTGCAGTATGATTATAAAGAAATAGTTGCAGAATCCAGTTATGTGAAGGACAATATTGAGAACAAAACAGATTTCCTCCTTTATATTTTCTCTCTAATATCCTATTGATTGCGATTTCTTTTCTACTGGCAGTAGATTCAGCTCAGAAATTCAGTGTTATTGACAAAACTAAAAAAATATTTTGAAAGGCTGGGAGTCTCCCAGGAGCCTTCATCCTCAGGTAAGGCTATGACTTGACTATTCATTATTTAATGACTTGGAAATGCAAACTAGGTTTGATTCAAATCCTAACAGCCCCATACAAAGAGGAAACTACTGTGAATTTGAACATTTAAATGAAGGCAGTTAGTTTGGCAAGCTTTTATTTTCAAATTAAGTACTTTAAGCCATTTGTGAGATGAAAAGAGTCTTGTTCTCAAAAGACAAGAAGTTAGATACCATCCATACTGTTCTCTCTGCAGTCATCATTACAGTGATGATCTACAAGATTCTCCTTTTGATTATTATTTTTTGTTCCCAAGTATACACCTGTATGTGAAGGTTCTTGGAGATGCTGTTTGTGTAGCTGTTGCAAATGACACAATTTATTTATTTATTTATTTTATATATTTGTTTGTTAGTCTGTTTATGTGTTTATAATTGTGATTTATTTTATTTCTACGTTTTTAACTTGTCTGACTTTCTCATTCATGATGGCAGTAGCCCAGGGGTGAAAGGTTGACCTTTTCTGCTGTAACTGAATAGTAGTACAACCTAATCTCTTACAGACAAATGTGTGATGATCTGTAGCAGTAGAATTTCAGATTTCAGAGGGAAACATCCTGTAGAACTACTCCCTCAGCTACAAACCAGAACCACGAAGCAAATGAATCTGAGCAAAAAGCACTAGCTGGTTGGATTTTCACAAACCACAACTGACACTGGCCCATCATTCACTAGTGCTGTCTGAACATATTTGCTAGAGCTGGAGCCATAGAAAACGTATCCCCTTTGCATGTCATTTACCAGCATTTATTATGATGCTGGGTGATAGTAGCATTCTCCAGCTAATTACATAGGTAGAAACACACTAATTTCTTCTGTCACAAGGCTTTGAAATTCATAAATAGGGAGAGATTCTATTTGCAAGAGATGATGATTTACCACCATGGGAGATATTCCTGCTCATGCACTGCTTACCACAAACATAATCAACAGCTCTGCCTTGGCTTACTCAATAAGGACCTGGAACTTTGCCTTTTGCAGCATTTTGTCCTGGAAAGGCTCTGCGTACTCAGGCTGAGCTACTTGTTCTGAAAAAAAACCCAGATTTTTTAGCTGATCAAAAGTGAAAACAAAAAATAAAAGAATATTCCCAAGTATAGCTGTCTTTGAAGTTCTTCATTGATGGCACATGCAAGTGCAATAGCGGAAGTACCAAAGAATGACATCAGACTCATGAAATGGCTGATCACCTTAAGCATAGTACCTTCTAGAGAGTGAAAAATGTACTCAATGTCTAACTGGAAATCTGCATCAATACCTGATTTATTTGGACAAATTTAGAGATGAAATATCTGTTTTCTAGACCTTCAAATGGATATATAATTTGAAATGCAGGATAAAGTATCCTCATATTCAATATTCAAATAATTTCAAATATATTTGCTATTAATTAGTGATTTAAAGTCAGGATACATGCATGTTTTTTCTTTCTTTTTGAAGTCTGTGGAGGCAATATTTAGTCCCAGGCCTGTAGCTAGGGCTTCTTTCAACCAAAATTTGTAAGATTTTCTCCTAATGTTTCCACACCTCTGAACAGGATGAATTAGGGGCTGAGAAAGGTACAGTAGGATGCTTTACCTTCAAAAATAAGGAAAGAGGAAGAGGGCTAAGTCCCTGAACTCTAATGGACCAGCAGAATAGGTTAATTGCAGTATAAAGTCAATTGGGTAGGACAAAGCAGGAAGGCAGAATGAAAGGTGATTAAAAAATGATCAGTCCTTTCAGACTTCAGTGTAGTTCAGGGACAGTTCTTGATGAGGGAACAGGTGATCTGGTGTAGGTGAAAAAAATCACTCTTCAAAAAAGCAAAACAAAACAACAAAACCAAAATAAAACAAAACCAAAACCAACAAAAAACCCCAACAAACCAAACAACAAACAAACAAAACCTAC
>JAOXXN010000372.1:518442-530500 GCA_026770055.1 Myrmophylax atrothorax
ACCCCCGCTCCATGTTCAAGTAACTGTGATCTGTAATTACCTTCCTGGAAAGAGTTTCCTGATGGTTTTTCTGTTTGGAAATGATGTTC
Source organism: Myrmophylax atrothorax (assembly GCA_026770055.1). NCBI lineage: Eukaryota > Metazoa > Chordata > Aves > Passeriformes > Thamnophilidae > Myrmophylax > Myrmophylax atrothorax. The sequence goes on from JAOXXN010000372.1 coordinate 518,532, forward strand.
AAGTTTAAATAAGCATACAATAAAAAAAAAAAAAAAACAAAACAAAAACCAAAAACCGTAGAGTCACAGAATGGTTCAAGTTTCAAGGGACCTTAAAGATCATCTAGTTCAACCCCTCTGCTGTCCAACCTGGCCTTGAACCCTTCCAGGTAGGGGACACCCACAACTTCTCTATGCAACCTGTTAGAGTATAAATGGGTTCAAATTCCTATCTGATTCAGCAGTTATTCAACCATATATTTCTCTAATTGTGACCTCCTTTCAGTTTATAAATGCTAAGACTTTTCACACTTTTACCTTGAAGTACCAATCCAGATGATGATACTGATAAATTACAAACAGTGGATATTTAAGAGAAAAAAAAAACAATTATGATTACATACATTACATGAATTCCCTCAGATGTATCCTTCTGTTGATAACTGAATTGAAGAAGCCTTGGTATGGAGGAATCACTATTCTTGACAGGTGCCATTAAGTCCCTATTTCAGAATTGATTTACCCCTCTTATTTCTTTGACCTTCTCATTTGTATGAGTGTAAAAAGGTAGCATTGTTTTCTCTATTCAACTACTTCTTCTGTTGTAAAGAAATGTCACTTATGTACCCCAATAATGTATTTTGGAGGTGTGAGGGGTTGAAAGAGGAAAATAATATTTCCCGTTCATCATCTATAAAAATTAACAAATTTTATAGACCTGTGGATATTTCTCCTCCTTCTTTGTCTTCTCAGAGCTTTGCCTCTTACATTAAAGTAGTCTTCGGACACACACAAAATATTATGATAATACAAAGGGAAAATATTTATGCTACTGCTTTTCAACATATACATCAATTTGGAAAAACAAGTTACACTAGAAGTATTTTAGATTTATTTTTTTATTTATTTATACAAATAAATAAAATCCATTCAAAATGAAAATTAATGATACATGAATATTAATATGCTGATATTTTATCAGGCAAGGTTACAATTTATTGATCTTTCTATGTTTTGAAGTTTATCTAAAATGTCTACTGCTCAAGGGCAATATAATTAAAAGAATATTTTAAAATTAATGAAGGTCAAAGATCCTTCCTGCTATCAAAAATATATATTTAAAAGCTGTATAAATAGATGCTGGAAAAAGATTTTTACATTGAAATATTTCAGTATTATCAAAGTAATTTATACATTTAAACTGAAAATTCATTGATATTTTTGAGAAAGAAGTTTGGAAACTAGAATAAGTAACGTCGTGAGAGGCAGCATAGCTTGATTGTGACTGCTGCCTCAAAATTTACAAATTCACAGTAAGCATAAGCCACAACTGATAATATGAGCCCTTTGCTTTAAAATCACCTTGTTTGCCAGAACAGAAGAATTCACAATGAAGTGCAAATTGCATTAAACGGTCATGAAGAGAGCAAAAGCAAGGAGTGTGTCAGCAACAACAACCCTTCCTCATTTCCAGATGGACTTGCAAGTCTGAAAATATTTAGTACACAATAGTACCAAAAAAATCATTATTTAGCTTCTTTAACAAACAGCTTTAATAATCCTTCTCAGTTTCTCATTGTAATTCATGTATGAGAAAAATAAATATACTTCTAAATGTAGAGTATTCACTGGTAGTCAAAAATAGCAAAATGGAAAGGGAAAAAATTCAAGATGAGTATGATAATTACAAGGAAAGCTCTATAGTTTTTTTTATGGAAACAGTGTATTAATATTTGGTTCCATATTATTATAATGGCTGTTTGGAAAAACACGTATATAAAAGCTTGTAATCAGCCATTATCCTACACTACATTACAGTTATTGCAAAATAACTGTATGTAACAACATATAATGCCCCTTGAAAATAGTCTCTCCATGTGCCACAAACTAAAATATTTATTCTTATTACATACCCAGTATAGCATTTCAGATCTTTTTTTCATCAAAGCTGTAGTTTGCTGAGTTATCCCTTCATACCAAATGGTAAATGAAAAGGTAGATGCTAATCAGTGATGCATATTGAGTGGAGAATGGGGAGGAGAGACGAGATGTTTCATTCAGGTAAAACCACATTTTCTACGCCATAACCATCTGCAAAATAGCATTTGTCTAAGCATATTGTACAATGAGCTCTAACATTTACTGGGCAAAGCTTTGGCATCACAACAGGATTTACTCTGTCTCTATCAAGGACAACACACTCACAGAGCAAACAGTAACCCAGGGATTCTAACTACAAGAGGAAATACAGGTTGCTATGTTACAATTCATGTAGGTTTTGCAACAGCAGATGGACATTTTGAATGGAATTGATGCCCATTTGGCTCTTGTACCCTGCATTTCCAGAAGTTTGAGTTTTAAAGCAAACCAGCCACAAAATATGTTGAGCTTGTAGAACATGATTCTGAACATACCTGATCCTTCTCTCTTATTTTTAGATTATAGATAAAATAATTTACATTCCTACTTCATCAAAAGTCAAAGCTTCAGTACATTCCATGTACAGCAGATGTAACTCTCACCTCTTCCCTCTGTCATTAAGATTAATTTCAATTTACTGAGCTAGAATCCCATTGTGAGATGTGCAAAACTGAACCCCTACAGCTCATACAGACCATTTTGAAATCAATGGTTCATGCTGTGACTTTTAAAGTCCATTTCATTGCTTCCACAGAGGAGTAAATTAGTCAGCTTCCTGATCATTAATGTAGATCTTCTGCATGAGAGCATTGGAGGAAACATGGTCAAAAATGGAAGACACAGAACAACTCACAATGCCACAGAGATGCAGGCACAGAATTTGAAATTACCTGTTTGTAACCTGCATTTAAATAACTAGATAGATATCAATTTGACAATGGCACTTCAAAAATTCTTGTATTCAATTTTTTGGCTGTGTACATGTAAGCTTCTATGGCATTCAGTATCAGCTGAACTTGGTGACCTTGGTCTGGTTTGACAAATGCGGAAGAGTTATTTTTGAGATTCAAGAAACATATGACTTTGGGAAGAAAAAAAATTATATGGTCTTCCACAAAGAAACCAAGTAGGAATAAGAAAAGAAAGTTATAGCATTCCTGTTCTTTGGAGTCCTATTGTGGCATACCTACCTTCTCGGTGAATGCAGCTGTCTGATCTATGCAGCCTGAGTTGTGGCCATTAGGAAATGGGCTCCAAATATATACAGCCATATGCACAACACTAGGTGTGTTATGTTTACAATTTCTGTTCCTGGAGGCTAGGCAGAGGATAATGATTAGGCTGATATTACTAACAATACTAATAATACTCTCTTGCTAACAGTATTGCATTTTTTTCATATAATAGTACAACATTTAAAAATTCTATTCAGAAATCTCCCTGAATATTTGCCCTGTGATGCTGGACTAAACCATGCTAGCAGCAGTCATATCATGCTCTTCAGTATCATTTCCTTCCAAATGCTTTAATTCCATAAATCTGACAGACCCATTGCTCACAGTCTTTCTGTCTGTTCCCTTTCTGTCTCTCTTATTACTTGTTGTTACTGCCTTTCACATTATGTACTCTCCTCATCACTATCTGAAATTAATCTGAATCTTGATTTTAATTCTTTCGTAACCCCTTTTTACTACTCTGACAGCCAAAAGACACCTTCTTACTGGCTTGCAGTGCAACTGATGGTAGCAGGATAATGGCCATGTTAAAAGGGCACTGCTAACTCAAGCAGTGACTGGGATATGACCCTAGCACTTGATAAGAAATTTTAAGCCACACTGAGGTTTTTCTAAACTCTATAAGGGAGTGTGATAGTTCTTGATTTTCCATTGTTTTGGGTAAGTTAATGACTCTTGCTGGTATTATTGTTTAATTTCATTCACAGAATTGTGCAAGGTTGACCCCATCTGTCAAAATAGACAAGACTCACCTGAAAGCATAACTCCAAGCCATATTTCAGAAAGACATGAACATATTTTGCCATTGCTGTGAACTTCCCAGGCGCCATATAGAAAAAAGTAGCATACTGAGATAAGTTCTGCAGACCTTGAATCAGGGCAAGCCAGCTTAAGCCTAACACTGAGTTTCTAATGTTCATATAGAGTACCACTGTCTCTCGGTATTCACTGTTTCATACAGCATGAGATGAAAAAATCTTGTATGTAGTTTAAAACGGGATGGGAACAAAGTGACTCTTAACTGGATCATTTTACTTTGAAACATCAACTGCTGTCCCAAATCTCAACTTCATTTAATTGCTATACAAATCCTCAAGAAGTAAAATTCATAGATATTTCACTAAAACAAATAAAAATTTTAAAATTGCCCTAGGAAACCAGAATTTGCTTCAGAGCAAATACATACTAATGCTTGATCCATTTATAGGGCATCTTGTTTCTTTGGCCTAAATGCAGAAGTGATTTAGTCCAAGCTATATCCTACAATTTCCTTCTTTTGAGGTTTGTGTTTGACCAGGAGTCCTTTGATCAAAACTGGTGTTAATCCTAAGAACAAGGATATCTGAAAAGTACAGGTAAATCAGTTAAGGTCAAACACAGCTGTAAATACAAATATCAATGCCTGTTTTTATATATCCAATGTTTAGACACACTGAGAAAGCAAAGATGACTAGAGGGAATTCACACCTCTCACTAGCTGATCAATTATGATACACAGTAACCATTTGGCAAAAAATACTAGTCACTATCCCAGAGGGACAATCTACATAGTGTAGGTTTCCTACTTATTTTGAAGGGTGGACGTGGAGCAGTGGGTTCTAAACAACTTTTTTGAAAGTGTTGATACATTGTTGATTACAGTAACATCTAGTTTGGTAGAAATGCATTGATGACCTTGAAAGTAATAACTAGAACCAAGCTAGGCAAGAGTCCTGTTTGGCATCCTGGCCCTTAGCAGATGACTGTATAACTGATCTCAACTTATGGTACATTATTAGGTGTTATTCGATTGTGTTTCCTTTCTCCCTGATCACATTAATGCAATATTTATAATATCACAACCTTGACAAAGTAAGTTGCCTATTCTGTCATGCAGTGGAAGCACGTTTCATAGACTAGAGCAGGGAATTTGAGATTTCTTAACCAGAGAAAATACAATTTTTTCCCTTCAGCCTGTCTAGCCAAAACATAAAATTTAATTGTTCTGCTTTTGAAATTCCTGGTCAGGAGGAATGACTTCTTCTCATGTGTTTGAAATCTCAGGAAAAATGTTCTATATACACAAAGGCTTTTCTTTCAATCTTCATCAAATTAACTAGACACCAGTGAGTATGGGGATCATTTGGGATGATCACTCCTTTTTCAACTGTCTCCATTAACTTTTCTCATTTGATGTGTTGTGTGTTTCTTGTTTATTTTATTTTGGATATGTACTAAAGCTGTCATACATTTCTTTACAAAATGCAATGTCATATATCATTGTGTGTCACAGTTTAACTCTACCCCGCAACTAACCCTACACAGTTCATTCCCCCCAGTCAGGTGGGGGAGAGAATCAGAAGAGTAGAAATGAGAAAACTCATGATTTGAGATAGAGACAATATAACAGAAAAAAACAAAATCTAAGTACACAACAGAAGGTAAACACCACTCACTGCTTCCCATGTTCAGGCATCCCTGGGAAAGCAGGGCTCAATCACATGCAAATATGACTTGGGAAGAAAAAAGCATCACTCCAAACCTTCCCCTCTTCCTTCTTCTCCTCCCCAGCTTTACATGGTGAACATGATGCCATATGATCTGGAATATCACTTTGGTCAGTTGGGGTTACGTCTCCTGGATGTGTCCACTCCCAGGTCCTTGTATATCCCCAAAATTCTTGCTTGATGGGGAGGGGTAAAAATCAGAAAAAGCTCAGTGCAAGGCCTGCTCAGCAGTAACTAAATCATCCTTGTGTTATCAATGCTGTTGCCAGCACAAACTCAAAATATAACTGCATTCTACCTACTGTGAAGAAAATTAACTCTGTCTCAGATGAAACCAGCACATTATCCGTCCCTTATTCCATACCATTTACATTGTGCTCAAGTCACACACTATCCAATACATTCTCACTACCCACCACACGCTTTCCATCTTTTGATAAAATATGCTAATATATGCCACTTTCTCTGTACCAGATCCACTTTGTCATAGTCTTAGTCCCTTAGGGGTGTACCTGCTCCAAGTGGAGACTAATTTATGAGCCAGAACCTGTTCAGAGGTACACATTCTGAAGGACACATCTTATCACAGCTACAATCTCTTTGAGATACACCTGTTTCAGCATGGCCTAATCCATGAAACATAGTGCCTGCAGATAAATAGCTACTCCAGTATGGTCCTACCCACAGCCACAGTTCAGAAGCAAACCTGCTCCAACACAGCCTCACCCACGGCTGCAGTCCCTCCAGGGGTGCACCTGCTCATTGTGTGCATTTAACCATGGCCACATGCTTTGAAGTGTTCCACCCCAGCATGACCTCATGCACTTCTACTGATGCTTCAGTGTGTACCTTCTCCAGTGTACACCTCTCCCCAGGCTACAATCCCTCACATACACCTACAGCAGCATGGATATAACCATGGCCACAGACGTTCTGAGATATGCCTGCTCTGGTGTGAGCTTATCCAGTGCCGCAAGTGCCTTGGGGTGCCCAGCTTGCATGTGGACTCATCCATAAATCACAGTCTCTTCAGCTCAAGTTCATACTGGAGTTCAAGCCTGTCCAGTACAGCATAGCAGGAGCAGCAGCGGTGCCCTGATCATCTGCCAGCCCAGGGGCTTTGCAATGGCTGTCACCAAACTGTTCCCAGGCACAGCACAATGAGGCACAGCAGTGCAGAATGCAGCGAAAGCAAATAGCAGCCACTAAAAAGCTCTAGACTCCAGCAGATAGGAAAACGAGCCCCATGGCAAGCATGGGAGCCTGCCAATTAATATCTAAATGGCAATAACAGCAATCAAGCACATTCCAATTAAGTTTATCATTATAGTGAATTTTTAAAGTCCAACACCGGGTACCAAAAAGATCAACTTTTCCAACAGATATCACATTCTTCTCAGTTTTGGGGTTCGAACGATTTGTTATAAAACTAAATTCTAAACAGGTATCTTTGGACCAAATTATTTTTCAATATTGTGTTACTAATAAGTACTGTTACTAAAAATAAGAGGGTCTTTTTACTGAAAAGGACAGTGAACAAAGGTTTTCATAAACAAAGGTTTTAGAAAGATATGCCTAATTCCTAGTATTTCACTTTTCAAACCATGTCAGATCTCAGCTCCAGCAAAAGCTTTTCCAGGGAATTCTGACGTATAACAACTCAATCTGAAAATTAATGGTAATAATGAGTTTGCATAAAGCCCCCAAAACCAGTGATGAATTCGAGAGCTGGAAACTGATTTTTGTTTTAATGGCCACTACAGAATAATAGGTTATGGTGGTCTTTCCTACGTACCATCTAGAAGAAATAAGCTGGTTTTATAAAGTCATATTGACATTTGACAATACAAGATAATGCTTAATACATCAATGCAAAAGGCAATCCAATTCCAGTTGTGGTCTTTTGAATAGATGCCAAAAAACTATTTAATTATATAAAATGAAATAATTTCTTTCATTTTTTTATAAAGAATTGAACTTTATTGATAGAGTATAGATTTTATATTGGATAAAAAACTTTCTTACTATGTATTTACAGCAGTATTTAAATAATCAGTAATAACAATATGATTGCCTCTAATTTTCTTATGTTTTGACTTTTGAACTGACACTGATTTTCTGGATATTACTGATTTACTTTGCCACCATTACTTTTTAATCTACTACAAGTATAAAGTCATGTTCAGTGTGCTGTCAAATTGCAATAATTTTATAGTATCCAGATAGATACTGCCTCAGGAGGAGGTTTGAAATACATGTATGAAAGAAAATATATTTTGGCAAATATTCCTTGACATGCCAGGTAGCCTTGATAAACATTGTTATCAAGAGATAAGCAGAGAGAGAAGAAACTCCCATTCACAACTTCAAGTAATCCCAGTAGGAAGCCCCCTACAAAAGGAAGATGCATTCTCTTTAAATTCATAACCTTGTTAATCAAAATCCTTTGGCATAGTTATGTTGAATATAACATGAGGCATTCAGTTCAGTAATTAAAAGCAGATAATGAATTTATTAATTTGCCACAAAACTGATACAAATTTGTGGTCACTTACAAAGTTCATTTAAAGGTCAGGAATATAATTAGTGTTCCCCTCTATCCTTTGAGTTGCAGGGAATCATAATGGAAAAAACCAGAAAGATGCATCAAATCAGTCTGTCTCTTTGACTAGTGTCACCAGCAGAATTTTTTGGGTTTTGGTCACTGCTGGTCTACAGCACACCAGGTTTGTTGACAACAGACAAGGTACACCAAGGATAAAAGATCTTTGCATAGAAGAGTTCATTGAAAGAGTATTTAACTAGATTTGAAGTTGGAAAGGGGTAAAAGTAGGCTCACTAAAGAAAAGCCTGACTGAAGTACACCAGTGTTTGAGAGATAGTGTAGTGAGGTGCCTCAGTCTTCTCCATGATGTGCTGAGTACACAAGACCATACTTGAAAAAACAAGAGAAGCTAGAAATTTTGTCCCAGTCCCACAGCTGTGACACCACTGGCATAAGCAAAACCTACTGATATGAGTCCTATGACTGGTGTGTCATGACAGATGGTTACAGGCTCTTCAGGAGGGATTGGCAGGGCACAAGAGGCACGGGGAACATGGTTTAATGGCAGATTTGGCAGTGCCAGAGTAATGGTTGGATTAGATGAGCTTAGAAATCTTTTGCAACTTAAAGCTATGACTCTAAAATTCTGAAAGGCCTCAATGGCAAGTCTTGGAAGCAACAGCTGAATCCATTCAGCTTGTTCCTCTTGGCTGAGGGATGACCCCTTCACAGCCTAGAACTTTCTCAGTGTGATTGGTGGCTAGGGAGGTGCTGATTTCCTCTTTCACAAGGAACACAAGAAAGTGGAATGAAGCTGTAACAGGATGTTTAAGCTGAACATTAGAATGGGCTCTTCACTGACAAGGTGGTCAGTCACTGAGACAGGCTCTCTAGTGAAGTGTATACTACACAAAACTTGTTAGAGTTCCACTTGTGCCTGGATAATGCTCTTAGTCATATGGTTTAAGTTTAGGCACTCCTGTGAGGACTAAGCAGTTGGATTTGATAATCCTTATGGATAGGTCTCTTCAATCTTGAAATATTCTATGATTCTATGACACCAGATACTTTTATAAACAAAAAAAATTATCTAAATAGAGACATGTTTCCAGAACAATTCTTATAACATTAATGTTCTGTGAGTTATACCACTAATGACAGGAGAATATTGCTGAAGAACCATTTTGTAATAGTCATGGATAGTTCATTAATTGATAACAGGTATCTTCATAAACATTTTACCCTGTGTTAATATATATTCATGTCTCACAATGATGGGTTTTGAACACATATGATTTACCTTGAAAAACCGCCTAGCTCATGAAAATATAATCAACTATTCTTCTAAGTGCTTGTTTTTGTTTTTTGGAATACAGGTTCAGTTCTGGTCATCTCATAGTAAAAAAAAAAAAAAAAGAAGAAGAAGAAGAAAAAAAAAAGCATTATAGAAAAAGATATGGCCCAAAGGGGAAAATGAGAACAGTGGAGCCTTCTTGTGAGAAAGAAACTGTGATAAGCTATTTGGTGAATTAGAAGATGCAGTAAAAGAAGGAATAGAAGTAAAGTGTAGAAAATAATAGAGAATGCATAGAATATAGCTTACCTGATATACAGAGAATAAAATTCAATTAACAGTATTCTTCTTAATCAATGAAAGGAAGCATAGTTGGTGCACTTCAGTTAATAATAATAAGTACTTAATAATATGTACTTCATAATAATAAGTACTTAATAATATTTCAGTTAAAAATAATAAGTAATTAATATACAACTACATAATTTGAACAACACGTTGTCTTTATTTTGTATGCAGAGGTAGTAGAACAGCTATTTAGCCTAATCAAATAGAGTTGAAGCCTTAGCAAAAAGAATTCCAGAAAATAGCTATTTTTAGTAAAGCTACTCCCAGATTTCAGTTCCTTTAAAGCATAGATGATTATGCTTCATATGTTTGGATGCATATGTAGTCGTTTTTATTCTCAGTAGAATATGTTGAATACAAGAATTTCTGTAGTAGGTTGGCCCTGGCAGGATGCCATGCTGGACAGGGGAGAGAAAATATAACAAAAGCCTCACATGTTGAGGTAAGGACAGGGAGAGACCAGTCACTTATGAGTGCCACAGGCAAAAGAGACTCGATTTGGGGATAGTATTTGAATTTAATATCAAGCAAAATCAGAGCAGGATAATGGGAATAAAAGCCAATCTTAAAAACACCTTCTCCACATACTCTCCCTCCTTCCCAGGCTCTACCTTCTCCCTGCCAGTGGTGCAGGAAGATGGGGAATAGGTGTTACAGTCAGTTCATCACAGGTCGCTTCTGCTGCTGCTCAGGGAGAGGAGTCCCTACCCTGCTCCAGAGTGGGGTCCCTACCACTGGAGACAGTTCTCCATGAACTTCATGGTCACAAAGGGGTCACAAGTCCTACCAGGAAATCTTCTCCAGCCTGGGCTTCCCACATGGTCACAGACTTCTTTCAGGCATCCATCTGCTCTGACATGTGGCTCCTCCACGTGCTGCAGGTAGATCTCTGCACCCCTGTGGTCCTCCACGGGCTGCAGAGGCAGAGCTGCCTCCCCATAGTCTGCACCATGGCCTGCAGGGGAATCTCAGCTCCAGCACCTGGAGCAGATCCTCTGCCTCCTTCTCTGACCTTGGTGTCTGCAGAGTTTTTTCCTCTCACATGTTCTCACTCCTCTCTTCTCTCTGCACAATTACATCTGCACAACAGGTTTTTTGGTTTTTTTTCCCCTTTTTAAAATGTATTATCACAGAGGTGTTACCATCCTTCTGGATTGGCTCCACCTCTATCCCAGTGGTGAGTCATTCCTGGAGCCAGCTGGCATTGGCTTTGCTGGACATGAGGGAAGTAGAATAGCAGCTTCTCACAGAAGCCACCACCATAGTCCACTCAATACAAAAACCTGGCCACGCAATCCCAATACAATTCCATTACTCAGTGCCATTAAAAAAGATTCCCTAAATTACTCAGTTTAATAACATTGAACTATAATTATAAATTGATATTATTATAATACAGAGCAATTCAATAGTTTTGTAGACTTGATAGTTTACATATTTTCTGAAATTTCTGTCTTCTTAGTTATCTTGCACTGCTGATTTTTTTCAGCAATGTATGACAAGCTAGGATTTGTACCAATTAAGTAAAATTTCTTCTGTAACTGTCATAAAGCTGGAGACAGAATCACAGTTATTAGCTAGCAATTTACATATGAAAAAAGACACATTTTCTGGTTTATTTTGGAAAAAATACCATAGCTAGATAATACTTTTTTACAAATAGAGCATGCATCACTTCTTGTCACAGTTTTCTCACCAACTATCCAGCTCTTTTGGACTGACCCAGCTTTCTGAAAGACTTCTGTAAAAGTGTTCCCTAGCTTTCTGTGCGAGTCACACACTGACAGATGACTAGTACTCCTCATGAGTTCTTGGTCCTTCTGGTTTAGTTTTTGTTTCTAGCCCATTATTTGGAACAGCAAAGGTAAAATTTCTATAAGCTGCCCCAAGTCATGATCCTCAGCCCCTGCAGTGGCATGGCTGCAGGATAGGGCCAGTGAGAAAGCCACTGTAGCTCTTTGAGGAGCTGAGGGTGCAGACACATGGAGAGAGCCTCTCAGGCCAGGGAAAAGGACAATCTGGTGCTGAGGGAATCTCTGAATCAGGAGTTGAGAGCAAGACTATGAAAGGTGAGCAGCTGTGCCATTTACCCACAGCTGCACCGTGGTGAGATGAGAATGAGAACCAGCTCCTTCTTGTGGACAAAACACAGTGTCACATCC
>JAOXXN010000372.1:542314-566488 GCA_026770055.1 Myrmophylax atrothorax
ATGTTATCCACCTTTTAATAGTATTCCTTTTTTTTTTTTTAATAGTGCCATCAGAGAGGAGGTCTGGGCTACTACTACCCCCTAGTGGTAAATCGAGTGTTACATCTTTCCTTGCTGAGAACTTTGTTAAATGCATCTGGGGTTCTCTTACTAAGGTTATCTTCAACCTTTCTTGAAATAACTCTGGTGTACTAAAAATATTTTCAAGATTCATAAGGCAGATGGTTATACTTACCATGAGAAATTTTTCTCCATTAATGCTAAGGGTCTCTAAGATCTCTGTGAATAAGTTTTTACATGCCTTAGATGGCCACGTAGGGTAGAAGACAATCTACCTCAGCAGAGGTCACGGCTACATAGCATTGCAATACTTGTATTGAATCTCATTTCTTGTCTAAAAGGTGTGCTTTATATCTTACATTCCTTTTTTCATTCTTTATTCTACAACATTTCAAGATGCATAAAGTGCAACCCTGTAAAGTGCAACAGAGCTCTAAAATATATAATTATTTTCATATTAAGGAGCATGTGACTATAAAAGTATGTGCAATGGTAGTACTCTTTAATAGAATGCATTTAAAGACATGAGTGACACTAAAAATATCTCTATAAGAATAGAATTGGCTGTGGAAATTTGTTGGCAGACAAAGTGTTTCTAAATTCTTTGAAAATAAAGCCATTTTTTCCTCACCATGTAAAGCTGCATATTCAAAACACATACTAACCACTTCAGATCATTTAGCAGCCACCTTGACAGCCTGCTTCCTTCTCTGCTATGATGAATTTACCTCACTGCCAGATTAAAAGCTGTATGTGGCAGCACTGGAAATAAGATAGTTCAGAAATTAAGTTTATTGTTGCTACTTACACACATATTTAGATTTTTCTTATGATAATGACTAAGATGTCTACTCTTTTCATCATGTTTCCTTAACAGTATATATGTCCATACACCACAGTTAAGGTTAGGAGTACCTGTATGAGCATTCGTCTAACACTAATTTTGAATCCAGCTTTTTCCATTATTTCATTATCAGCTTCACTTTTCTGCGCAGCACTCTGTCACATGGGTTTTTATGGGGCACAAAAAGTAAAACAGTAAAATTACTCATTCACTTTAAATTTAGTTAGAAACCTTTTTTTTCTCCTTGGTTGTTTTAATGACATTTTCTTTTGTACACGATACTGGAACTGCTGCCGTCTAAACTACAACCATGCATTATTTTCATTACCTTTAAAGTGTTTGGCTTCAAAAAGTAACAACAAACCAGAATATGCATAAATCTAACAATCAGAAGCCTTTATTTTTATTTTTTTAAGATTAATTTCTAGTGACAGTTTTTGTTAGATTTAAAACCCTATATGCTGTCTTTCATCTGTCTTCACACTCTTTCCTAAGCAGATTACATGAGGTTTATTCGTTAATCACTTTTTCTACTATTCACTTAGTAGCAATGTTACACCATTTTTTTTTTTTCTAAATTCAGATGCCCTAAGCTTTCAGCTAGTTCCTACAATATTGAAAACATAAGTCCTTGGGATAGTTCAGGAGCAATTAGGATGCAATGTACTTAAATAAAATTTCATGATCTGTTTTTTCACTATTTTTCAGCTGAGGCACTGCTGGATGAAAAAAATATTATTTTTTTTTTTTTATTGAAGATAAAGAGTCTACCACTTTCTATTCTTGGTAGAGTTCAGGTAGAAATTGTTATGTTGTAAACTACATAAAATTATTGTTGTCAATGAGTTGTTCCAAAAGTATAGACATGAATATTGTTAAACACATACTGTAAACAAATACTGTGCAGTCTATAAATTCTCTCCTAGGTTGGGACAAACTGAATTTAGATCTACGCCACAGAAGACATATAATCTTTATTTTTAATTGATATTTACCCTTTTCTATTAAAGCTGGGAAGGAAATATATATTACCACAGGTTAAAAATAGCTTGTTAGTAATTGAAGGCTCTCCATAGCCTGGAATGGTGTCTATGAATGTATCTGATGTATAAATCCATTATTATAGACATACAAATTTTATATAAATACATATAAAATATATAAAATTGCATGTACATACCTGACGTAGAAAATCTGAACACCTTCAAATCTACCTCTGACTGTTTTTCCTTTCAAGGAACAGCCACTAGTGAGGTAGTGGCTTTGTTGAATGGCAAGTAAGGAGGACAATACAGAGCCCCTCCTCTCAAATTAAAATGTTCTAGCTCTAATTGTTTATTTACAACTTTTCTATCTCTTCCCCTGTAGCAGTGCAGGGGAACAGGGGTTGAAGTCAGCCAGTCAGTTCATAGAACTTAGTCTTTGTCACTCCTTCTTACACTCTAACACTGCTCCAGTGTGGAGTCCATCCCATGGGATGGAGTTCTCCATAAACTTCTCCAGTGTGGGTCCTTGACACATTCATCAACTGCTGCATCTTGAGTCCTTTTCATGGGATACAGTTCTTAAAGGACAAACTGCTCCAGTGTGGGTTCCCCATGATGCCAGCAAGCCTGTTACAGCACCATGGGGGGACAGAATCCTTCAGGGAACTTCCACCTGCTCGTGTGTGGGGTTCTCCATGGGCTGCAGTGGATCTCTGCTCCAATGTGGGCCTCCATGGGTTGCAGGGGCTCAACTGCCTCAGCATCAGCTGCACCATGGGCTGCAGGGGAATGCTCTGTACCTGGACCAGGTCCTCCCCTTCTTCTTCACCTGACTGTGGTGTCTACAAGGTTGTTTCTTTCACATGTTCTTATCCTTCTCCTGGCTTCTCTTATGCAGCAGGTTTTAGCCCTTCTTGCGTATGTTATCACAGAGGCATTGCCACTGTTGGCTCAGCTTTGGCCAGCAGTGGGTCCGTCATGAAGCTGGCTGGCACTGACTGCATTTAACTTCAGTGCAACTTCTGGCAAATTCTAACAAAAGTGTCCACCATGTGGAATCCTGGCTACCCAATCATACAGACAAATAAGAACCTAAACATAGGAATGAGTTCATGAAGAATTTGAAATGTTTGTGAAAAAGTAGCGGTGTCTTTTCCCCAGATCAGCTGTCAATCACAAACAGCCCAGGAAAACTATAATACCCCAACACCTTCTGAAGCCCTGACCCAGGCTCAGATTGGCAGGGACAGTGGGAACACTGCCCCTCACCCTGATCTCGGACCCCAGAGTGGTCACTGGGTCAGAAGCCATGCCTGGGAGTTTGGCTGTAGAGACCAGAGCAGATAAAGAGGCACTCACAAATTCTCCATCTAGGGCCTGGCCTGTTCCCCTGAGCCATCAACATATAACCTTCTAGGTGGTAGTTATTTTTCTTTCTCTCTTTTCCTCTCTTTATTGTTTCTTCTCTTAATCTCTCTTTCCTTATTCTTTTCTTCCTCTTGTGAGTAACCTAAACACCTGTTTTCTGTACCTCACTCAAGTTGCATGGAATTTGTGGTTGCTGTGTGTAACAAAAGTTCCCTATCATAACAAGGCTTTTTAGTGCTGCTAATCCATTGTAATGTTTTTCTAAAGTTGCATATTATCTCTGTAAAATCCTTTTTGCATCTATTTTCTCACCAAATTAAAATAAATCTCTTAGAGAAAAATGTATAGTGTTCCTCCAGATGTGAATTGAAGGTGCTAAAAAAATCAAAAATGTTTGAAAGATTTTGTGTAAGCAAAATCGCATGAAGCCACAAATTTTAATGTACACCAGGTAAAGTCTGGAACTTTGGGACTGGATTGTAACAGTTTTACTTTTTTTTTTAATAGGTTTTTTTATGAAGAACCATCTAGATGAACATGCTGTAAACTAGGCACAAGAATTAAATACCTGCATACTTTCACAGAAAAAATGGTTATTTCACCTCTAAGTATTTGGAAAGAGAGGCTTAAAATTAAGAACTGGTTTTATAAATTTGAGAAATTCTTTAAGAAAATACATTGGGTGAAGAGAAGTGCTTTTTGCGCTGATAAATGCAAATAAAGAAGCAAAAAAACCTAGAACTGTAAAAGCGTAAATCATCAACGTAGGCCATGTTTTTGGGAAAGGAAAAAAATTCAAAGCACAAACAAACCCAGCTATAATAGTTTGTGTGTACTAAGGGAAAACACATCTGCAGCATGAATAACATAATCTAGTTAAAGAAAAGTATCTTGCTTAAAAGGCTTTCCCCTTTAAAAAAGACATGTGTTAGTGAAGACAACACAGTGAAGAGAAAGAAGAATGATCAGAGGACATTAAAATCTATATGAGGTAAAAAAATAGATTCAATCTTCAAGACCATAGTGAAGATCAACTTGCAGCTAAATAGCTTCAGATTTCCTTAGCTAGACACTAACAAAAAATGATATTTTAAGATCTTCTCCAATGCAAATTGTTCTGATGCTAAAACAAGCCTGATTTCCATCTACTGTTGTTGACAAAGTGTCAAGACCTTAATAGAAACTAATTATTAAAAAAGAAAATCTGTTGGAAGAAAGAAATAATTTTAATAGGAAAAGAAACTGTGACAATTTCCTTCACTTTTTAGTGTAAGTAAGTAGTCCTCACAAGATCCAAGTGGCCCAAAGCATAGGATTCTTATTTGAGTCCTCTTTAATCATGGTTAAATGAAGAGACTCATTTTCTTTTAATTTCCAGTATATTCCTCTGCTTTCAATTTGCTGGGAAGCTTTAATCTTCCTCTTATGCAGAGAATCTTGCCATGCCCAGGTTAGACTGGAGGTCAGTGCTTCTGAGACTGTGTGTTGAGGTTATGCACATATTCCAGCTGGTTCATATTCTCCATATTCTAGCTATCATAAATGCATCAGGTTTCTTTGCCAACAAAAGGTCTAAATTTAAAATTAGTTAATCAATGATTCTGGCTACTTTTAAGATTAACCTCTGATCTTTAAACTGCTTCAGCATCTGGGTTTTTTTTCTTCCCTCTCTGGGAGAATGCAGGTCACTGAGACAGAATAAAGCATATAACAGATGAGGGTGGAAAATTTTGTGTGAAGTTTATACATAGAATGAAGAAAAAATCTTCAAGAGATATTCAGCAAAGTTTAGCTGTCTTTTATAGGTAAGTACAGGCATGTCTTCTCTCCCTTCTGCAAATTGCCTGCCATAACCAAGGCTACATTTAGCAACAGAGGGAAGCAAGTGTCAAGTGTGACTGTGGAGAGACTTTATTCTTTGTATGAAATCCTTGTGCGAAGGACAATCAGCTGGGCAGTAGACAGATAGCTAGATGAAATTCCCTTTGTTTCTTGAGCATTGCATCAAATGTTAAGCATACGAACTCCAGTGAACTGAAGTATAATCTTAACACATTTGCTGTGCTGTTATTAATCCTCCATTTAGCAGCATGATCCACTGGGTAAAGTACATGAGTAACAGGGATAAAGAACAGGCACTTCGGTAAATTGAATTCATACCCAGTAAAAGAAAGGAGGGAAGCAATAAATTGTGTATTCCATTCTTAGTCCTTGAATGTCGTATCAAATGTAAAGCAAAAACAATTAATTAGCTCTCACAATTTCTTTTAGTTGACAACACACATTGTTCAAAAAATAATACTCTTCATTGTGTGATGGCAGCCATTTACCCTACTTCCTGCACTCACTACTGCAAAGTAGGAACAACAAATTAGACCTACTGTGTATATTATATTTTTTTGTAGCATTGCCTATAAACTCTGCAAACAAAGTTTTCCTCAGGCATAAAATATGTCCTCATTGTTGTGAAGAAACTGAGTAAAGCTGGGATTGTTTCATGGTAAATGAGACCAGAATTTAGTTTGTTGTCTTTCCAGTCCTTAAAAATAATATTCCATGGGGGATCAAATTTATGACAATAGAATGGCAGTCATGACAGCCTGGATACTTTTCCGTTTGTTTGTTGTTCTGAGTCATCGCTCTGTAGACTCGTCAAGTCCAGAGGGAAAAAAAGAATATGCTTTAATGGTTTCTCCCTCCCTGAACCCCAGCATTTTAAGAGAAAGTCTAAAACTGATTTGGAAAACTTTTCAAGCTAGCTGAAACAGCTGATCCTCACATTTAACCATTTCATGTACAAGCATCATGTTTGATGAAATGAGTAAGTAAACTCATTTGCTTTTATAAATATTTTTTGAAAACATGGAAATAGTGAATTGTTTATTGAGCGGAATTCTAGGAACTGGATGTTGAGATTAAGTAAGGGAAAAATATCTGAGGCTAAAGAAGTAATATTCTGCTTCCACAGTTCACTCAGCATATACCGGTTATTTTCAAAAGGAAAAGGTTCATAGTCAATTTTGCTTAACAGTGCAAGCATCCATCTCACTGGGACAATATCCCCATTTCAGAAAATACGTTAGGGCAATTGCCCTATTTTTCTTCCGTCCTTTTATGAAATTTCAGGATAGGTTTGATAAGGGTGCTTCTCAGTTGGTACACTGCTGACTGACATTAGGTCTGCATGAAGAGTTTTGGGCAGCAGCTTGATCAGAGGAGTACTGAAAATGAGCTACTTTTGTAGGAAAGGCTTATGTTGTCTCTTCCTGATGATGGAATGTAAGGAGAAGTGTAAATCACTTCTTTCTGATTCATGATTTCTGTAATGAATTCATGGGCAGCTAACACAGTTTACAGTGTTTACAGTTTACAGACACCCATTTTGGGGTATAAGTCTCACTAGATGCGTGATACATACTCATAATTTTTGCCTGTAAATATGTCCTAGTTCAACAGATGGGACCAGTTTATCACTGTGTGGGTGTGACCAAAGCTGCATATTCTAAAGCACTCTATGTAATTTCCCATGGACTGTTAACAATGGACCATTTGCAGCTGCTACCCAGGGCACATCTGACCCCTCAGGCTGTAAGCTGGGTGTAAAAGAAGCCTGTGAGAGAATAGCTGTGACACTCCCTTCCACAGAGTCATTAGCACCTTCACACACAGCCTGTGGGGGTGTGTCTGCTGATGGGCCATCAACAATTCCAAAAATACCCCATGACTCACTGAGTAGGATCACCCATTGTGGAACTCCCTGCCCTGGGGGAGGTACTGGGCGGTCCCACCTGAACCTGAGGGTATATAATCCTGGCATTTGGAGACCTCTGAGACCACTCATCAGATCCAGAGGGGGACTAGAACCTCAATAGGACTGCAACCACCACTTTCGACCAGACTGACTGCTATCTGCACTAACAGGTTTTTCCCTTCCTTTTGGTTTTGGACTCGGGGGAACCACATGGGGCTCAGCACAGTGGCCAACACCATTCTGTTTGTGACCCAGGGTGCTGGGTTGTACTTCTGGGTTTTGTGGGTTAAACCCAATTTCTCTTTGTGTCATTGCATTTATTGTAATATTTTTATTAAATTGTGACTGACTTATAATCTCTCTTGACCTGCATTCATTGCTCCTGCCAGTTTACCTTTAAACCAGCACAAAACATCTCCAGTGTGGCTGCATCTCTGTCACATTCTGCTTACTCCAAATTTCCCACTCTGTTAATGTGTTGTAACCTAACTGTCCCACATACGAAGCTGTGAGTGACCAGCACACATATTTCAGCATTGCAACCACAACAGTTCCTTGCTATGGTTTGGGCCCATGCCATGCAATGCTGTGGACTGCTTTGGAGGACAATGTTGGTCTGATGCCATTCCCGGTGCACTGTGTAAATGACAGCACACTGGTTTGGGTGGAGGAAGAAGTTTAATGACTTTGCAACCGTAGTAGATAATGCCATTGGTGCGTAGGGCACAGATCAAATTATCCCCGTAAACCTTCCACAGTTTAGTCTCAGAGATAATGAATCACTTAGTTTCATCCAGATAGAGCCCTGGGCAAACCACCAAACAGATCATGTGACTAAACAGGAGACTTTAAAACAAAATATGGAGCTACTTGACAGTGTAGAAGTATCCCAGAAATATTTGTACTTAGAAGGGTCTTCAGTGCCCTCACTAGGCACACTCAGTCATGTAATAAATGGGGTAATGTAAGACTGATCAAACGAATCTATAAAAGCCCAAGTTAATGCTCTAATAGCATTTTTTAGGGGCCTTAGCACCAAAGCTTCTGTTAAAGGTGTATATTTAGCATACACCTCTCTAGAACCATTAGGAAATGGAACTTAGACCACACTAAAATTGTAACTGGAACTCAGGCAGTAGTTTCTGTTGATAATGAAAAACACTCTGAGCACTTATGAAGATAGCCTTATAAATTATTTCCCTCAAGAAATTAAATTTTCAATCATTATGACTGCTAAATTAGAAGCTGTTTCCTGACACACCTCTTCCTTCATTTTAAGTGTAATTACCTGATAACCCCATGCAATCCAAAACAATTTGTGCAACTTTCTCCATCATTTAAGGTAGTTAAAATCCTCCTTTATGGTAAAACTCTCTAACTACACTACTATAGGATGTAAATAGAGTCTATACTCCAGATTTTTCTGTTTTCTGCATGTTTCCATGCAGAAAATCAAGGCAGATCAGGGCAAGAGAAGATTTTTCCCCAGCTCAACGATAAACCACATCTCACACACACACACACACACACACACACACACACACACACACACACACACGCACACACACACAAAAAAAAAAACCACACAACACAAAAACCCCACAAAAAACAAAACAAAACAAAATAAAACACAAAAAAAACCCAATTAAAATTGTGTTTTCTCTCTACTTTCAGGCCATATCTGTATTTTATTCAATGGCTATTTATCTTAAAATATAGTAGAGGATCTGGATGTTCTAGATTGTGGCCTAATTTATGTATATATGAAAGACTGTTTTTTACTTTACCCAGGACAGTGGCAGATCTAGACATGAATGGAAATGCAGTTCTAAACACCTGATAAACCATACCAAAGTATGATGGCCAAAGTAAAAAACCTTAGACTCATGTACCTCTTTAGGACTTGCAAGTCCTTTATGGTTAAGTCTGGTTAATGAGATAATCCCATTTGTTGCATCAGATGTGTTTCTATTATACAAGAAATCAACATATATGGGAATGTCCTAGCATTATATTTATCTTTACTCATAGATACTCTTATGTTCTATGTAATATATATTTTCTTGTCTGTGTAGTCACAACACTTAATAGTACTACTCTACTGTAGAGAAATTTCTATTTATATAACTCACAGCTGGAGAGACTCTGAGAACACATCCAAATTCTTGAGGGGAAAAAAAATTGCAATATATAGATATTTGAATTCTCTACTGAAATTTCTCAATAAATTGACTGTATAACATACAGAAAAACAGTAAAAGTAGGTGAAAGAATGAAATGAATAGACAAGAGATATTCCACCTAGACAGGTGATTGGAATTCAAGCCATGCTTTTCTCCAAATTCACAAGAAACAGTTACAGACAACATTTGTATTTTCCCCCTAATTGGGATAGTGACATATCAGTACATATGACAAAAAGCAGAAAAAAAAAAGATTTCTTATGCCTCTGCTAAGCTGAAAGCACAGCACCTACTCTCTATTTCATTACTGAGGGTGGCTGTGTTCCAAGTAGGTGTTGCACACACATTATTTCAATCCAAAGGTATATGAAGCTCAATTATGATTTATTACCAAAAAATAGCTTAAGCAATGTTTAATGCACACAATTTTGCAATATAATGGAAATTCCAATAAGCACATAAAATAAATCATGTTTTGGAAACAAAAACTGATTGGCTGATACTGACATAATAATCAGTGGATATGTTTGTTAGGAGAAATAATAACCATGTTTATGTTATCCCTTTTTAATTACATTGTTAGCACAATGGATTTCATTTTGCGGCAGCCAACTAGAGTCATCTATTGGAAAAAGTGTTGGAAGCTTTCATAATACTTATTTCCAGTTGAATGATCTGTTGTTAATTAACTGCTTCCAATCAAAGGGCCATATTTAAATTTTATGTTTTCTATTGCTTACTTTTTAGAGAGTTTTCTTGTGTTTATTTTTTTAAAAGAAAATCTTTTGTCTATATTTTTTAAATCTCATTTCTCTTTCTTCAAGAATTCAAGTATTATATAACAGCAAGACTGTAGTAATTGACTTACAATATCTAGAATGGAAAAAGTCCTGTCTGAAGTGGACTTGTGAGGAAAATGAAGAAGCTGACTCTAATGCCTTAACAACTGAGGCTCTTAATGTTGTTTAAATGTACAAAATGCTTTCTGTTGTCTTTTTTGCAAAGTCACTGCTTCTCCTTCCCAAAATCCCTGAGATAGCTGTTGTCCGGGGGGTCTGGAAGGAAGTTACAAAATGGATGTTATCTACCCCCTTCCTATTGCATGTAAGCTCCTGATTCCTATTGGCACATAGCCAAGCCCCCTTTGCTTACCATTGGTAGATTTTGGATCCCTCCAAGATCCATATAAACCCTCACCTTGGAGCAATAAACTGTTTCTCTCGTCCCTCTGCTGTGGTCCCTGTGTGGTCCTTGCAGGCTTCCTGGGGACCACATGGTCAGGGACAGCAGAGGGAGCACAGCCCTCTAGGTAACCGGCTAAGCCCCGGAACCTGGAGAACCCCACTCAACCGTTGCACAAGACCTGTCAGTAAAATTTTAGGACTATCTCGTAATTTTTTTCAATTTCTACTGTAATAAAGGTATGTATTTTCGAGTGAAAAGGTGGTGGTAAGTGTTTCAATTTAAGCATCATGTCAGAAATAAACGCACAGGTTATTTAATTGTTCTTACTGGTGTGCTGACAAAACAAAATCCACATCTACTATGTAAAGCTTAGTTTGCTTTGTACAATAGGGCGGCAAATGTCAGACCTCTAGTGATGACAAACTCTGAGAACTTTCATATGCACCTCAAACCAGAGCTGGGAGGGTTCAACCACTGAGGATCTGGCTGTAAAAAAAAAAATATTCTTTAATACCAGAAATATATAGATCTTGAGACAATATCTTAGCACCCATGCTGAAAATGTTGTTCATGTATTTCCACAATTGCTAGGCTCCATATAACTCAGAGAATAAGAACCATTCAATACAGACATACAGACATGCAAAGTCGAAGGATGAAACAGGATTTTGTTTATATTTAGAAGACATTTGAATCTGCTATCAAAAATAAATACTATTCCTTTTTTTTTCTTTAAATCACACTTCTATGGATTGAGAAGTGCTTCATTAGTTGCCCCCCATTATGGTCTTACAGGCAAAAGGTTTTCAATTCACCTATCTTCTAGCTGAACTTTACATAAATTGCTGAAAATTACTCAGAGATGTCCTTGTCCATCTTATAAGTGGTATAATAGGAGTTTAAGATATGTCAATGAGAAGAAAATAGTTGGCATTTTCAATGAATAATTCTGTCCTTCACAGTAGTGATTACTGCTGTGCTTCTTTGCTTACTGTCCTTGTTCAGCTGCTGCACTTTTCACCTATGTGCTAAGTTCAATCTGAGCAGCAACTGAAACATCATTTCTTGTATGCCAGAAGTGCATTACATGAGAACTTTCAAGAATGCCACAGTGTTTGCAGAAAATGTAAAATTGATATAAGAGAAAATGTTTTGCAAGAATGTTCTTTTATTTCACTCTTAATTTTTTATAAATACAGCATTTATAAGTGTGTCAATGACTTGCTGCTGTCAGGGTAAGATGTAGGGTGTGATTTGCTCAGCAATACTGAAATTCAAATTGCTCATGTATCTAAAAAGTGGGACTCTAGACGTCAAATTTCAATCTGTTGGAGCTATGAATAGATTATCACCTGTATCTGTATAGGAGTTCAGGCTAGACATTAACCATAACCAGCAAAAAAAAGATAATAAATCTCTTACTTGAGTTTTCATATTATCCAGCAAATCACCTGTTTCTTGATTTAGCCAAAGGATTTTGTTCATCTGTTTGAAGTGTTGTGTAAAATGCAGCGCCTTTCCTTCCAGGAATATAACAGAAGGCTGGGAAATGTTGTCAGCAAGTGACAGTCAGTATGATAGGTTTTTTTCCTTGTTAGTGCCTGTATGGGATCCAGGCTACCTTACACTAACTTTAGACACCTCAGAAGAGCTCCATTTTCAGAAGCTGAATGCCAAGCAGAGTTAGAAAACAAAACCCATTTATTTTAGCCAAGTCACCCCAAACTCAGATTCCCCAGCCATTTTAGAAAATGTCAGCATGCTTTATTTCCATCAGCCTTTCCTCAGTGTTTCTCTTCTGTCTGTGTTATTGTTGCCATAGAGACTGGAGGAGCAACAGCACATAGAGTTTGGATATACAAGAATCACTATTTTCTTGGCAGGTAATCTCTAATTTGTTCATCCCTTCTTTATGTCTAGAGTTGCAGTCTTCCAAGCTCCTGTATCATTCTTCCATCTGCTTTCCCCACGTTTTTTCAATAGGAGGAACTCAAACATTCTCATCACAGTTCCTCTTTGTGCTACACTCACCCTCAGCTGCTTCAGCTCAAACTTCTGCTTTAAGTGGGAACATCCTGAGCCACTCAGCTAGGCAATGGCAGTAAGAAAAGATGGAAGGTTGGGAGAAGAGGAAGGAATGAACAGAAAGAGAGAGAAAAGAGGGGAAAAAAAAATCCAAACAAACAACAAAGAAGAAAAAAATTCAGAGAAATGTCTTGTAATTTTAAGGATATTTTCACAGAAGAAAAATTCAGATAAAAAAAAATATAATCTTCTGATATACTAGTTACATTGTTTTACTTATGGAAAAAACCTCACTCTTTCACTGAGTTGTTGATGCAGATTTTAGTTGCAATCCAAATATTCAAATTCAGAAATTTGGTTTGGCTTCCAAGACCAGTGTTTGTTAGCTAGCTATGTACACTGTCTATTTTTCAAGTTGAAAAGATGGCTTTCTCCAGACAATTTTTCTTTCAGTAAACCCAACAAAAATTAAATAATATTATACTATTTTTTCCTCTTGACAAGAATATATATTGCAAATTCAAAAATGCAGAAACATGACTTTGCAGAAGAGAAGCTGGTTTGTGAAATAACTCCTTGCAAAAGGAACTTAGCAAATAAGTAGCATCAATAGTAATATAAACCCACGAAAATACTGAAAATGTAGGTTTGTAATTATATACATATTTCTCATTCAAGTGACCTGTGAACAGAAATATTCTTCTATTCATTGTCTTCTTTCTCATACTATGTCTCAGATCTAACAATACACTATACCTCTGCTTCTATTGCCTCCATTCACCTGACAATAAAATAGCAATAAAACAGAATAATTATCATACTTCAGCCTCTGTGTCTCTCAAGTTTTTCTCGTCACATTTTTTCTGCAAACAAAAGTTCTCACTTTGCTCCTTTCACTGAAGACTTACACAACTGAGTGTTTCACCTTCCTTGTTTCTTGATGTATTGGGATACTTTGATGACTTTGAAGTCTAACATTTTTCTTTTGTTTCTTTCTGAAGAAAAATTCTTGTCTAAGATTCTGCTTTTTGTGATCCTACAGATATGTTGATCAATACTTACAGATAGGCTGTTTGAACTATCCACATCAAAGATTAACACCAATAACCAACCGCCTTGTCAGTAGCAGAGATAACAGCAGAGAGTCTAAGACTCTATGTGATGTGTCACAACTCAGTTCTGCAACCAGTTTGGGATGTTATTTTAGGAAGTGCTTTTATCAATATGTCCATGTGCCTGTGTGAATTTCAGTATATCCTTTTTCTGCATGACATCAACATTTATAGTTCAGAGATTCTGATTTTTCTATGAATGATGAATCTGTGCAACATGCACAGCCTCAAAAACCAGCACCCATGATAACAAGCAATATATTTTGTATTCACAAAGCCCATCATATTGACAGCTGCACGTGATTCTTCAGATTATTATATCGTTCCATTCTCCTCAGTATTAAAACAGGAACAATTTATTGCCCTCTATTACCCTCTGACTTCTTTTTCTGTCCTACCTCTACCCCTCTCACTCAATTGATCCTTCTCATGTCCCTGAGTGCAGTTTCCAAGTCCTAGTGATTTTTCCCATTTTCTCATGCAGCTGCTCTATCACCCCATCTCACCTTCTGATCCATTCAGCTCTTTCCCCTCTGTCAATGTACTTTTTTGTTTTCATCCACAACCACCTTGGTCAAACTGAATCAGGTTTGATAGAACTGAAAAAGGGCCAGACAATACTATAATAATAGCAATGACAGAATTGGGTTTCTGTCTTTTTTTGTTTGTTTTTTTTTTTTTTGTTAGCATAAGAGATAATATACAGCTCCAACTTCAAGATGTGGTTTAAAAGCAATAAACTAGTGAGTAACTCCTTTGTTAGTGCATTCATATTGTGCACTAAATACACAAATAATCCTACATAGTAGAAATGGTCATTCAATCCTTTTTACCGAGACAAAATCATACAGTGAAAGAAAAGCTGGTTTATGTAAGTCACCTGCTTTACACTGCGTGGGTCTACCCAGCCTGGTCTTAGTTGAACTTTGGTTTACAAGGTAAAGAGATAGGTCAAAAATGTTTCTGGGCAGAACGGGATCTTTACTCTCAGAAGAAGAACCATCATAATTTTTATCATTACCCTATGTACTAGGCTGTGCTGTTGAAACTAACACAAAGCCTTATTTACTATACTCCACTACAACAATAATGGATAGCGTTATATAGCATATGTCTTGAGGATAAATTGCTTCAATTATTTTATTCTGAGGAACAATGAGAATCACACTGATGATTCTCAAGCAATAAGAACAACAGAATTATTTTACTCTTTAGATAATACCAGCTATGATTCAGAAGTCTTTATACATTTAAAGTTCACCTATTCACTTGAGGGATTTAATTTCTACCCTTACACACCAAATTACTTTTTTACCTTCTTCACAAAATGCATAGCCTTGAAAACAAGCACACAACCCATCTAAATAGATAGCTGCACGTATGGGTACTTTTTGTCAATGCTAGCTTAAGAAAGGCAAGTGAAGATACATTACACTGAGGATTTATTACTCATGAAGTGAAATAAGGTTTCTACTTTATATATACATCAAGCAAAAACTTCTAAACAAACCAGACACAGAATGCAAGAGATGTATCTGGCACAGTTTACACAGAAACACAGAAAACTATGAGCAACACATTGAAACAAAGTGCTCCTACCAGTACCCCCTGAACTCCCAAACACCTGCAAGTATCACAGTGATTTATCAATAGCAAGCCTATCCAACTAACCAATGCAATTCATTCCTACTTCTGAAATATGTATTTAAAGGGTTAAGAAGGCTCTTCAATAATATCAACTTCCTTAACAGTGAGGAGGAAAATGATGGAATCCCATCTTGGAAAATCTTCTCTGTCTGTGTTTGGAAATCACTGAAACTTGCCATTATCACAAGATGGATCATAAATTGAAGTTATAGAAATGCACGCGTGTACAGTTATGATGTGACTATAGCCTTGGATTGTCTTTATTTGATCTGACTTCTAGGCTGACCATTGTTATGCCTCAAGATCAAGAGATTTGTACTCCTCAGAATCATAAAATGCCAAGTCAATAGCAGCAGTGGGGACTATCAAATAAAGCTGAATCTTTGAAATGAAAGCCAAAGATAAAAAATAAAGTTGCTAAAAAGTAAAACGTAAATGTAAAATGTAAATCTCAGGAAACTCTGTTTATTATTTGACATAGCAATAAATCATGCCAGTTACTTTGCTTACATAATGTTTTCTCAATTACCATTACAGTCTGGTCTACTTTTAAAGCTCTCAGATCAAAGACCTACTTAATTGTCAATATGTTAGCTTAGCTACAAAAGATATACAGAAACAATAGCTTATTATGTTTCAGAAAGAAGTATGACTTTAAGATAGAAAATGGTTTGACAGCTCTAATATCTCCCTGTGATGGAAACTGTTCGGAATAAAAATAAATAAATTAATAAAGCCCATGAATACTTTTTTCCCCTTATGAATAATTATAGAAGAAGCCAAGTACAAAATAAGGATATCATTAATCTGAAAAACAGGGGGGAAAATCATAACACAGTTAAGTGATAGTGGAGAAGTAATGAATATGAGCAAGAATGAAACATATGTGACTGAACTTATTTTTGTTGCCCAAAGGACTCAGCTGAAGACTAGACTGAGAAGACTATTATATGATTATCTGCTCCATTGACAGCCTGACAGTGCAGGACTTTGCATTTATTTCTGCAAACCTGGCCACTGGAACACCTTGTGATTAAATATCTTTAGCCTGAGTCTGGTGTTATAAAAAGTAAAAATAATTGCCTGCCTTTTTTCTCTGTTTTGACTGCTTGTTCTGCAGGTAGGCAGGAGCAGAAAATAATAGAAATAGACAAATTCATTTGTAAGAGTTTGGCTCTGACAGTCCTATCAAGGGAAAGATCCATTTTTTTCCTGTTGAGTTGGCTTCTTTTGTAAGATGAATTAGTTTCAAAAGAATGATATTTAAAGTACAAATCTTCAGTGTTTTCCAGGGTTAGAAAGATTAGGATTTTTTTCCCCCATAGTTGTTAGACTAATAAAAAGCTTTTTGATGCTTTGTTAGTTTAGAGTATAAGTAAACTTAAGAAGTTACTAATGATCTCCATTTACAGTGCATGAAAAGATTGTTAAAACAGTTTCAATGTAGGTTATACATTTAGTAGAAACTGCAAGAGATGTATACATCACAAGGTTAATTTTGCACCTGAAGAAGCAGGAGGCTGAAGTGAGTGCCTCTGAATTTGCTGTGTATCCAGCACTTTCTCTTTTACATGCTGTTTTGCAACTGTACAATTCACTCATCCATATTCTGTGCCAGTGTCTTTTTGGCTTGCATAGGGAAAGCTCACCTCAAATAGAAATAAAGAAGAAATAGAAAGCGGATGATCTGAAGTGTCAGCAATTTTAAGTAAGATTCGTATGATATCTAATTGATGTCTGACTGTAGTAAAGTAGATGAAAGAAATTTTAAAGTGTAAAAATGCTCAAGACCTGAATGCTATTTATTTCATTAAATATTTTAAGGTCACTCAAAAAGTTATCCTTTCTTAGTAATGCTGAATGTATATAAAACATATGTTTAATAACTAGACAGAATTTGATTTTGAATTTCAAACATGGAGCAATAGTTCACTTCTGAAAACAGGACACATGAAGGACAAGGACAGATTGAACTGTTATTTTTTTTTGTTTTTTTTTTTTTTAACATTGAGCAGTATTGACGTTATTCAGGATTTATTGATTCACTCTTATTTGTCCAATAACCAGAAGTGTAATCTCTGTGCCTAATCATGTGATGGGCTATTTCACCCACATAAAGCAAATGGACCATATGTTTGACTTTAAAATTAATTCATTATCATATGAATTAATGCCAGGTTTAGTTTCTGGACATAATATTCAGCAAGAGAGAAAAACATTGACATTGGGCACCTATATTGCTGGAAAATTAATGTGAATCTTTGTCCAAGGGGTAGGATATTTAGATTTAATTCCAAAAGAAATTAGATGCCTGAGTTTGCTTTACTAAAATCAAGCAACTGTTCAAGGAGATAAATCAGAGTCAGACTCTACCTTCAACAGTGCCACTTATGCATAGCTCAACACATGACCGGTATCAGTGCTCTTAATGTCAGTGTTTATATATATATATAAAAAAAATAGTAATGAAATTGAATCAAGCTATGGAACAGTTCTTAAAAGATTTTTTTAAGTACAGATTAGCATCTAATTTCCACTGTTTCTGAGGAAAAACCCCCAAAGTTATCACAACTGTTAAAATTCTAAAGTATAAGTAACTGAAATTTACTGTTTGAATACTGTGTTATATCCTGTAAAAATTTAGGCAACAGCAAAGTTGTGAAATCTTCAGTGAGTAAGATCAGTATTTAAAGGGCATTGAGATCTGGACTTACAGTAGGGTTGCCTCAGATGTTAACGAATTGGGTTTTTTTCAAATTTTTACTATGGAGACAGAATAGATTTTCCTCAAAAATGACTGGATCAGAGCTGAGGAAATGGCTGAGAAACAGTGAGTGAGATACTGAAGCAAGAAGGTGATAGAAACAAGAAGTAATTATTGGACTTTGAAGACAATCATAATCCTGGTAAAATTTTAGTATTGATTAAAAAAGAGTTATGCCTTCAAGCTTTCGTAACACCTCTCTATTAGTATATGTAAGCACTCAGGGAATCACTTCAGAAAGTATGAAGAACCTGGAACAAATTCCCAGGCATGCCTCCCCTGTGCCTGAAGCAGTTCACAGTCTCAGACTGAGCTCAGATGAACCAGCTCAATGGAGTAGGAAACTTAAAAGAGATTGTGAGAAGTAAAGCTGACCAGGAAGTAAGCACATTTGTTTATTTATTTATTCATATATTCATTCATTTATTTATTTAATAGCAGTAAATAATCAAGAAAATTCTCAGGAGTAGAAATCAGTGTTTTACTAGTGAGTGAATATGCCAAAATTCATCATCTGAGGATCCAGTGAAACAGAGGGCATCCATGTATTGCTCTATATAAATGCATTCTTGAATCACAAGACTGGACTGTAACTTTCACTTTCCCTGCAGATCTGCCTAACCTCATTTGCAGCCTTTTAGGAGATCACACAGAGTACTAACATTCTTAGTGTTTTAAGAATTTACTGCCACCGAGCAGTGAGTTGCTGCCCTCTCAGCAGAGATATTTAATCAACAGCGTGAGCTGGTTACAGTTAGACAAATGCTTGTGATAGATTGGCTCCACTGCTGCTTCTCTACCCTCCACCCTCCACTTGAAGCCACTGCTATCTCTGATGTGATTTGAACTGACCTGTGTCATGCTGAAACAGACTGGTTCTGCTCATGCTGTCAATGCTGCACTGCAGGAAAGGTGTGGAAAGTAACTGTGGAGCAGAGCTGGAGAGGAACCAAATGTACAGGGTAGTGGCTTCCTGAGCATTTTCAAATACGTCACAGAAAAACCTACAAGACACTAACCTCTCACTAGGGAAGGAACTTAAGAAATCATCAAGGCTTTTGCAGCTGACTGCAGCAAAGATTGATGTAGGCCTGTTATTTTAAAGCCACTTCAGGTATTAAAATGTAAAGGTCTCTTTAGAAAAGTGTAATCGAACCATGTGCAACTTTTACTCAAAACTACTAAGTGAGATGAGGAAGGAAAATGTGAGTTAAAATTTAAAGTTGTAATCCAACTCTAATTAGGCATGAATACCCATAGATTAAAAATATGAAGCAAAACTGATGCATACTTGGGTTAGATGTTGAAACATTAAAATTGTTTCACAAACATTCTTGGTTAGGACTTAAGAATCAAAAAATTAAGCACAGGTAAGACTTTGTATTCCTGCTTGCTCTCTTCTTTCTTCCCTTCCTTCACTCCCTAATATTTTGTAGCACTTTCAGGAACTGTAGGATAATGTAACATTTTGTTATGAATTCATACAGAAAGCACAGAGAAATATGATGGAATAAAGACACATATTTCAGCATAGAGTTTTCTGCTCTTTTTGAAAAATTCACAGAACAATTTGAAAATATTATTGAAAGCAATTTACATTCTAAACCACCATTTCATTCAAGGAAAGCTGAGCAGAACCCTATGTATCCATGAAGAGTAAGGACACTTTTCTTCAGGAGAATTTGTTTCACTTCATGGCTTACTTTGTGGTACATATTTACAGTGATATTATATGCATGTAATACATATCATATTTATGTACTAGGAGTAAGCTTGACCTCTCAGCTGAATTAAAGAACTTCTCTTTCAGCTGTAACTGAAAGTATAATGGTGTCCTTAGTAACAATTTGCCTATCAATCATTTGGCTAGAAAGTTGTATTTTTTTGTTCTGTTAGCTTCATCACTCTGAACAGGATAAAACAACTGATGGGACATTAAAGAAACTCTGAAATGCTCATTACATGAATAAATGTATCTTTAAAGGATGCAGAGTCTTCAAGTAGGAAAACACACAACACAGACATGATTTTAATGAAGAAAGACATTTCAAGTAATTGTTATTCATATTTTCTTTCTGTTGTTCCAGTAAGAACAGCTGGTTCATTGTTTTGGCTTTGACCCCTTGGCTTTCAGAATTGAAGTTTAGTCAGTCAGTGTCTTTGGCATTAGCATTGGATTTTCTTGGAGCTCACAGCAACAGCAACTACGGGATGTGCATTGCCACTGGATGTGAGTGATTTACAGATCACTCTTGAAGTAAACAAATGTGATCAAAGTCACTTAATAGAATAGATAATTTGGGATGTTTGCAATGCAGCATCAATAACACTAGCACAAGTCTTGTGAGAGAAATCAGGGAGCACCATTGAATGAGCAGCTTCTGAGAAAGAATAATTAGCAGGGAGAAAGAAAGATGAGACCAGATTCTGCTGCATTTCCCACACATTACTCTACCTTGCTCCTTCTTTATCTGCCATAATCCAAAATTCATACCATTGGTGTGGTCCAAATCCCTCTCTCAGATACACCAGTGCTCCTGATTTAGCCCCATTTGGCGTCCCCCACACTAACAGGAGCTGTGTAACTAAGCTGTGTAAAATTACTCTGCAGTTGGTTAGATCTGCTGACAGTTGAACAGAGGGGGGAAATGAAGAGGAAAAAAAAGCCAAAGCATTATCGTTACCAAGGTTGCTTTCCTATTCTAGAATTGCATCAACAGAAGCTGTCTTAGTGCTTCAGTTGTCTTTTTGAGATGAACAAAGCTATTTTGACTTTTGCAGTATTAGAGAGAGAACAGTTCTTTCTGTATCAATTTTATCTGAGGACAGCCCTCTCACTTTTGCCATTGTTTCTACTCTTGACTCAGTCACTCGGAGAGCCCAAAGTCTCCTATCTTTTGTGAAACTAAATAGGTTGAAACAATGCTTTCTCCTTCAGTGGACAGGAAGAGTAGACCCTAAGAGAGTAACTTAGGGCTCTGGACTAACAAAGGGCATTAAATGGTCCTATACAAAACAAAAAAGAAAGAAGCATTTGACCAAAGTAAGTTAACTGAGTGGGAAGAATTAAAATATAGGGAGGATCAGAAAGGAGGAAGGACAGCTACTAAATAGGTCTGTGGCTGCATAGTCTTCACATCTTATTTGTATATACATGCTATTGAAAACTCTTGTTATGAAAAGTAAACAAATGTTTAAATATAAATAACAATTAAATAATTTTCCAAGGAGCTAGTTGGAAAATATCAAAAAAATTTGTAATCCAATTAGCTGTCTTTTAAATGGATGAAGAAAATTTACAGCTGTTGACTGCTCACAGCTCACAAAATCTGATTATATACACATATGATGTTGAAAATACAGCAGAGACATGAAACCTGAGAATCAATTGATCAATTCAGTGAATACAATGAATTATGACTGAAACATATAGAAAATGACACCATCTTTCTTCTTCTTCTTTTGTTATCAGCTTACCTGTAGTATGGCAATAGTTCACTTACTCAGTTAAGCTATGACAAAATTTTAACTACCTTACTATCAAAGAGAACACCTTACTAATGAAGAAGTGTATTAATTTAGTTACTGAAAAACAATAATCCAGCTGCTCTACACAGTAGAGGGGAGGATTTTACAGGTCCTGGCTAGTGTGTGGTTCTGGAGCTATGAATGCTTTTTGCCAGCAAAACATTAACATTTTAATTAATTAGTTGATTAATTAATCATAATAATAATTTAATTAATTTCATTTAATTAATTAATCATAATAATTTAAAAGGAAAAAGAAAAAAAGGAAAGCATGTAGTGTTTATGTGGCTGGGAGTATTTTACTTGCTTGGGGGTTTTTTATGAATGTACTGCTTAATCCTGTAATTTGTTTCTTTCTTCCATCCATTTTTTTTTTTAAAAAAGGACATAAACTGATATCTGGAAATTGGTTTTCCCAAGGAATAACCTAAGGATAATGTTGTTGCTGCACTTCTCTAGACAGCAAGCAATATTAAGGCAATTATCATTTGAACAGGTGTTTCCAGAGCTAAGTATTAGTGTGCCTTCCGGTATTTCAAATGTACTATTTTAATCCAAATAAAAAGCCTATCTGCTAATATATTTGTAAATAATATTTATCATTTTTCCCATGTTTCCAAATATACTCAAATATTTCAATGAAAAGACCTAGTATTTTACAGGCTATATATTTTTATGCTATGTGAAGGAGCTGACATTACAGAACTGTCTGAGAATTACAGATTTCTGCACTTGCCAAGCATAACAGTTATCACAGATTTTCTCCATAATTTTAATTGGAGGGCTGTGATGTACAATTTCCTTTTCAAGGCCCCTTCATTAGGTAGTGCACTACGCAGCATCTCTTAGGCCATCGAGGATTTAATGCATGCACTACTGCCTCAGCAACTCTTACAATGTTTGGCAAGGTAATTCATCCTTTATTCAGTAAAACAGAAAAAAGCTACCCCATCCAATAAATGGGCATAGTTTTGTGGTTGGTGGGTTGATTTGAGTTTGGGTGCTTTTTTGCTCTTAAGTTTGAAACAGAGTGAACTGGATTTTTTAATTATACCAAGTCTATTAAGATTAAAGAGTTTGACAAAAATTGTTTATGTAGAAAATATCTTTAGGGAACTATATCCAACTTTGATGTATGTTTCCTCAGAAATTCAGAGCGGAAAAAAATTAAAATATTTTGTGGAAATACAAGCATTATATAGAACCCTTAAACGACTATTTCAAACTGCACTGACAATAACAATCTAGATTTAGTTCTTTATATAAGTAAACTATCTGTGATTTTTTGCTTTGCTTTCCACCCACACTATATTCAATCCTATTATGTGCTTCTTTCTTTCTGGCACACCACTTATAATACACTTGACCTGCTAAAACATGTATATATGAGTGTTGCCATCCATTCTCTAAGCAGTTAATGATATTTTTACCATGATGATGTATTTGTAACTGTCTTCATCCTAGTAGGGAAAATGTATACAAAGGTCAACTTATTATAGAGTGAATGTATGCAGTTAACAGCTTATAAAACTACCATACATCAGCAAATACATTTATTATGAAGTTATTCCTTATCAGAACTTTAAAGACATTATATCTTGGATATAACAGAACTAGGTTTTAATTCTTTTTGAAGTACATGTGTAATTGCACAGTTACTGTGAATTCCACCTTACATAAAAGGAGTTCTACTTATACATATAGTGAATCTCTGCAGTATTTTATTAATTTTAAAATTATGCAAAAAAAAGAAGTCAATGGCAAACAATATAAATTTTAATAGTTACTGGGGTAATCATAAAAACAAACAAACCAAGAAATAAAAAAGAGATATGTTTAAACAATTGCAAGTAAGGTAGCCTTTTTCTTAAGTGTTAGTCTCTGCAAATTTAGGAAAAAACCCACTAGATCAATTCAATGACAGACTTTGTTCTATACTGTATTATAAATTCTTTTCTTGAATGCTAAAGGAATATTTAGTGAAAAATGAGCTATGCTACATGTTTTTTAAAAAAACTAAAACTGAATAAAACTACAGATTAATTTTAGAATTCTACACTATTTCTATGTAGAAAAAAACATAAAGAATAAGTTATTCGAACAAAGTTCCTAACATAACTTCTCTTCCTAATAACAGAACAGGAAAGTGATACTCTACAAACTTTCTGTAAGAGGGGGAAAACAAATTCCTGACTGCTGGTTCATGCACCATTCTTCTTTCAACCCTCTGTAGAATTGGAAAGGCAATTCATGGCAGATTAAGGTCAGTGGGTCCTATGCTATGAATGCCAACAGTTTTTGAAATTGAAAGTAATTATCATAACATGACTGTTGTCCTAGTAAATAAATGTTGAAGAAAAATTTTCTAAATGGCAAAATATTCATGGAGTGACTGCAATACCTTTTTTATAGCTGAACTAATTAAACAGGAGAGGAAGAACACATATATAATACCTAATATGTAATTCACTATCATATACAGAAAATTGCAATGTCAAAAATGTACGTCTTGGTATCAGTACTTTATGCCTGTATTAACTCATGTAAAACTCAACTGAGTATATAGTGTATTAAGCATTTCTTATTCCATTAAAAGAAATAATTATTTCCCTTCATGCCTGCATTTTCCTTTTAATTACAGTGTAAAAGCATTATGTTTGCTTCATTTTTATCCATATCTTCAGAGCAAAACAAACTTCATCTGTGTTTGGTTTTCTCAAG